>JAAXYW010001769.1:0-19041 GCA_036851895.1 Orthonychiurus folsomi | reverse complement strand
TATTTGTACAAACAAATATAAAAATTGGCCTTGTATCGCAATATGGGTCGATCTTGATTTAGCGATTATCCATCAAGGAAGCGCCTCTCCTTTGCTTATCTGCAATGCAGAAAAATAAATAAAAGATGTGGACTAGTTTCGTTTTAATCAACAAACTATATAAGTTTTGGAGAATAATCAACGTAATACTGATTCCCTAAAGAATATTTTCTTACCCATGCCTCCAAATATTCAATTTTTCTCTCCAAAGTTGTTAATCGCTCATTTAGGGCGGCAAGGCGTGACCGGCAACTTAAATCTAAGAAAACAAAGCACACATTTGTTTCAAAAATATGAATTTGGGACTCTCCAACGTATTCATAGATCCTTCAGAATATGCTGTTTAGTAGTGTTGATTCATATTTGGCAGTATGACTCACCAAAAGAATTCAAGAAATCCGTGATCCGCTTAATAGATCCAGTAATGACTTCAATGTACTCCCGATTTGCCCAATCCTGTTGAATTTGCTTCTGGAAATCTTCTCGATGGGCCATGATGGTGTGAGTATTAAACCGAAATGTGATACTAGTCACTTTTAAGCATTTAAAAAAGAACTGTCAAACTATTTCCTAGCAAAAGTTCCTTTGACTTGGTTGTGATTTGAGCGGAGCAAGTTCTTCCCTCCGAGCCATCCGGGTAGGGATGAACACACGCTCGCTCGATGATATGATGCTCACATCCTGCCTTCTTCGACTCAATTAAGTTTAATGAGAACATCAAATATTGTTGCAGATAATTCCGTAGCAGTTTTATTTGTTTGGAATTATTTTCGTCTTGGGTGTGCCCAATCGGCGTTCAAGTTACTAATTGAATAGTATGTGAATGAAGTGGATTCACTTCATTTTTTTGAGTAGTCCACTCTATCTTACACGGTCATTAAATGGGTGTCAAAATGGCCACAGTTGGTAGAAAAAATGTGCAACAATTTCTTGTTCATTATTTCGTAATGCGAACCCCCTGCAAGTTAGCTGGATGGGATAATTTTAATAAATGAATAATAAAAAATTACCTAGCTCTACCCTGCATGTTTGATATCTTTAATACTAATTGTCGTGCTAAGTAATTTTGAAATTAAGGATGTTGAAAATCATAACTTGTGTTTTTTCAGTTGCTTCTATTTTCTGCTTACATTCGATCCCGTTAATCCAAAGTACTGAACTGATAATGCATACGGGTGCGGAGTGCGTGGTTATTTACAATTTAAAATTAACAAAATTGAATAATGCTCTAAAAGCACTAGACGTCTGCATGAAACCTTTGCATTTTTAAAGGCTGCATTTATTTGACGCGCGAACCAAACATACTATTGTCAACTTGGATTATCTTCTTAATCATCGAACGTTATCTGGTAGATTTATATAATTTTGAATCGTCGGGCAAGTTAGCGGCACGTTATTCTAAGCAAATTTACAGAATTCACGTTGCATCAAACATGCAAACTCTCTATCCAGAGATTTAAACTAATATCCTTGTTATGTTGTGCAAGCGATAATAATTACAAGTGCACAATGTACAAGGGCGCATCAAAAGAAGCGAGTATCGTGTTAACAAGGAGTTTACTAATTTTGTTTGAAGTGCAAGAAACCCCAACACATTCCCATATTTACTTAATTTATGACTGCATCAAACGTGACGAAGGCTTTGATGATAGGATTAATTTAAACAAAACTAATTAACACAACCTCATATGTTCCGTGCGATTCATAGTACAAGGACCAGGATTTCAATTTACCAATACCAGTAGTGTTACATCGACATCAACCCAGGTGTGTCTTTCATTTCATTTCATATCATTTCATCATCTCGTGCTCACAAAAACCTTATCCATGAAGAGCACAGGACCAGCAAAACGCATTACATGGAAGTAACGTATGGCATGGCAAGGCGACTGAACATCTGCCTTTTTTGTCTCCGAATTTGGGTTTTAGTATTAGCCATCCTGGGTAAGTGTGTAAACATAAGAGTTCAATATGTACGTGGGGTAGGAAAGAGGTAGATGCCGGAAACCGGGTAGGAAGGGAAACTGCGGTGATGGCATGGCATGTAGTCATGATGACTCAGTCATCTGCAAAATAAGAAAGGGTCCGACCAGGTCAGCCTCAAATAGTTTTATGTATGGCCACCATTTATGAAAGGAGATACGAAATTTTCAACGTTTCAAATAGGAAATTCTTGTTCTATTCATCTGTGCATGGCTGAAGACTGGTAAGCTGTTAATTCATTCTCAGAAACTATCATCTGCAAAAGTACTACCTTAAGTGTATTTTACAATGCATTATTGTATGGTAATAATTTGGCTCTACGGAACCCTTCTCCCCACCAAACACCAAATACGGCACGGGTATTAAACCAAAGGCGGGTTTTATTCTTGGGAATGAATTTCATTTCAGTCTGGAGTGCGGCTTATTGTGGGTGACTTACGTTATATTGCATCACATCACGATAAGCCACGGCGCGGGATTCCCCTTCTTCAACCATAACAAAATTTATTATTAAAGTCTTCTCGCCAAAGCAATCGTTTTCCGAGCTGCACCTTCATAACTTAGTACTTAATTATTTAGGGTTTGCTGATTGCCAGAAGAGAAAGAGATCAGGCTTGTTTCTGGCACCAAAAGTGTGCCTGGTTAATTACACAAAGTCCGCCTCAGTCACAAATGACTACACATTTTGGACTACTTAGTCTTCACATTAGAACCAGAATGACAACTTTGTGAAATACACAAAAACACACATAATCCCACAAGTTGATTTCAAGTTTTTCTGTACTCATCCACGAGATAAGCTGTCAAACTCTGCAACTCAACTCTATCAGACTTCACACACTTAAATTGAACGAGTGATTTCAACTCTAGAGCTGCTGCTCTTAATTTAAACAGTGGACGGATCTAAAGTTGAAGGACACAATTTAAACCCTTCGCGCTTGGGGCAAAAAGGAAATTATTAATCATTGTAATTAAAAGAATAAATATTTCCCAGTGTAGTAGTGCTATTGCAGTTGCAGTGTTGATTTCCTCCCCCCTTGGATCCTATCAACCGAAACATTCAAGTGTGGATTTCTTTCCCCATCCAAATCCATGTGTTAGAAAATGTGGATGAGTGATAGTAAGCAGATGCAACCGGCCAACCGACCCCAGGAACAAGATTACATTATAAACTAAAAACTATACATACATGTTCATGGTGCATTTACATTTGCATATTATGCAGCTATGCATTTTGTTTGAAGAATAACCAAATAAGTGTGTTAGGTTGTGGCCGGCCGAAACGCACCGGCCCTGTTTTGTGAGTTTGGGAAAATTTCCGCCTCCATTCTCAGTGTTGGGTGGACGGACGTTGCATGGTCCTTGGGATCCTACAAGCAAACAGCAAACTAGAATTATATTTATTTTGTGAGCAAAAACTGGAGTCAGTCGGGAAATACAAGGGCAGATCAGTTGAGGAAAGTAAGTTGTTCCCGGCTGTTGTGAGTGGAGAGTGTGCAAAATCTCGAGGTTAGTTTTATGCCAACGGCAAGTCGAGCCGCACTTCAAACCTACAATTATTGTGTGCTTTTGCATTTAATTTCATTCCCAGTTTTTGTTTTGTACACAATTTCCAAATTTTTATATGCGTTTTGGGTATTTGGGATTTTTAGTGCATTGCCAACATTGCAAAATTTATCCATTATTTCCATATTACGGGAATCTCATTTGTTCTTCGGATCCATGACCGAAAAGTAGGTCAAAAACGGAAGTATTACGTAATCTGGGGAAGAAAATTACTTAAATTTGGGTGCAAGAATTTACCCAGTGCAGTGCAGTGTGGAACTCAGATTTGGTAATTTGGTAATCGATAATACAAAGTTAATATTTTTGTTTCCTCATTTGAGAAACACGGGTTTTCCTTGTCCATTATCTTTCCTTACACATTTGTGGTGTCAAAATTCAGTTGGGAAGTTGACAGTTCACCGGCAACAGGGACTCGGGTATGGACGTTAAGTGAATATCCCGTACTCACAAGTGCTCGATACGTACTTCAACGACAACGATCACGAAACTTTTAGTTTTTAGAAACTTTAAATGGTTGTTTCAATTCCGACGGCACCAATGGATGAATTCGAAAACGAAGATTCCCAGGCATCCTCACCCGGAGGGAAGGCAACACTCAAGCGAATGGGCTCCCTTCGAAAACAGCCGTTTTTTACAAGTAAGATTTCCGAAGATTTAATTTTTTGGTTACTACACATTTTTTACAGGCTTCATAAAGTGTGTAGCCACTAAGCAGGGAAAATTGTTGGGAAAAACGAACATTTATTGCGCTGATATGCTCCTTTAGAAATTTAAACGAAACGCCGCAACCATTATTCGCGATTTCTTATAATAAGTACAACAAGTTACTCAGCTAAAGTTGTCCCAAATGCACCGCAATGCAGATTAGTAAAACGTATGGTTGTTTGCAAAAGAGCGTATCTTACATCTAATTTTCATAATACATTTCCTCTATTCATTTGGATGCCCTTGGAAGTTCTTGAGATATTTTATTATTCCATAATTTTATTGGTAGCCCAAGTATACCAGAAGGAAAAATGAAGCAGAGAATTTGAGAATAAGGGTGATCAAAATATTATGTGCCGACGCATCACAATGCGGTAAAATTGTTGATTACATCATTCACATCACATCCTTAACAAAGAAGAAGTGAGTTTATGATGTACTTTAATCCAAGGATGTTTGCACTTTGGAGGCTTGAACAAAAAAATATTCAGGCTAAATTGAATTTATGCAGAAGCACACCTCGTATTATGGATACGATGTACCCCAGTAATTCAAGCTGCATTTTTGTGTTTGACCAGTTGTGCTCATGCCAAATGAAATATTAGAAAATCGTTAGTTCAAGTGAAATTCATGTTCAGATTCTCTTGATGTCTGGTTTTTGGGTTTACGAATATTTAATGGTACGCTAACAGTCAGTTAAGAGATTCATTACATTGATTTTAAAAGCGGCTGTGTTTTTCCTTAAAATCAAACTAGACTGCACTGGTTATCATTATTTTGTTGTTCTGATCTCTGATGTACTCCGCATTGTTGGGTCTGGGTGTGTATTATTTCAAGTTATTCTTGGCTAATCATTCATAGTTTAGATAATGGAACCTCGTGTGAACTATTTACTCTTATTCAAATCAGAATGAAGCTCAAGGCGTATTCGGTTATGCACATGGCACATTCCACGAACACAACTAGTAGTGTTAAACTAACCTCGTGATATATAAACCGGTAGTACTAGTTAAAACGCTAGTATTTTATTTTATTGTATAAATTGTTTTAACTTCAACCCTACTGCACAGCTGGTATTTTGACAATTGAACTACACACAATTTATTATATTCTCAAAACGGCAGCAGCGTAAGCTATATAATTTACCGAAGTTAGAAAATAATTAATTCGTACACAAAAATTATATTTACAAAACGCTCAATTGTGAATCTCATGAATATTGAGCCTAAATTAGTAGTCCATCCAGTGTTTGCTTTAGTGATAGCCCAAATGCTAATTGGCATTTGACCGTGAAACACTAAACGACTAAAAAATACTCATGCATTCGTCAAGGTAATTTTCTGCAAATTTGCATTGAAGTCCACTTACATTTCAAAGCGGCAGCATTGATTTACTAGATTAATCCTACCGAACCCCTGAACTAAACAGCAAAATGATTTATTAGCAGATACGTAATACGGGTGTGAGGTTTACGGATTAGTCTAGTTTAGCCTTAGTTGTATATAGTTTGTAGTTATTGGAAGAATTGTACAAGTCATACTGGCGACTAATGGGATTCCATGGAATGTGGATCTGACTAACCAAATCGGAAATATTCGTAAAACTCAAAGATAATTTCAACCAGATGTTTGACTTCTGAGTTAATTCTTTCAATTCCTTGTACCCATCAATCCTACCGTACAGAGTTCCGGGATAAGAACAACCCTTTCCGATGCTTAAGTACGCACGTATATCGTATATTCTTCAAATGAGTCCTCAAATACTTGTAGTTCACATTCCGCTGTGTGTTGTACCATAACTTACTTATTCTTAGTCACGGAGAAATGAAATGGCAGAAGTGCATCTCCTATCTGTCAGATTTATGTCATTTCCTCCATACGTCGTGTCAAAATAAATTGCAAAGAGGGGAGCCGAGCACAGCGTCGAAAACGGAAGGCAAGCAGGGTGCGTGCGGGAGGGCAAGGGACTTTAGTCTCCAAGTAACCAAAAATAGTTCCAATGTTCAAAATAGCCATGTTTTCTTTAACTTGTTTTTGAATCTTAATGTTCCGCGTCCGTGCTGTTAAGTAGTTGAGTCATTACGGCGACAAAATATTTACTACTTGTGGAATGAGCAGGGGAATCCTTTAACTCCAGATCCACGCCCGATAACGTTTACATTTTTTATACAGCTATGTTTAATGGACTGGTAGATGAAGGGATGGTAGTACATTTAGGAATAGTACTACAGGAATTTGGTATTTTTTTCAAAATCAGAATTTCGACAACTAAAATCGTTACAAGTTGAACGAAAGAGCTGTGCTCTGAGGATTTTGGACAAGACGTCACATAATTAAAATTCGTGCATGTTGAAAAGTAAAATTCAAAACACTGATTTGTAATGCAGAGTACGTATGAATGAGTAAGGAGTTTGAGTTTGCAAACCTAATATTTTCACAAAACTCTTAGGGTTCTTTTTAGAAGCTTGTGTTTTTCCTTGCACTAACATGGAGCGGGGAAGGCGCACGCACGTGTAAATCGAAATTGGAAATGAAGTGGTGTTTGGTTACCATTTTTCTTTCAACGGAAAGTGGAGGAATAACATCTCATCGGAAGTTTTCTCAGTGTTTTATTTTCCCATGCCTTGCACGTTTGTTCTGATCTCCTCTGTTTTGAACTACAACCACAACGTATGTACAATGTGCAATGTACATGTGCAGTTTACGGAAAATTCTTTTCATCCTGTTACTCCTACACAAGACTAGAGAGTCCTCGAACTATGGATGGATGTACAAATGAACCCGAAGCTTTTCTAAATAACCGTAACGATCCCCCCTCGACTAGACTTTATATTGCTTCTCAGGAAAAGCATTATTTTGTTTTTACTTTCAACAGATGCTTCTAAAACTGCATACGGCTCAACAAGACAAGGGACTTCATTTCATACAGTTTTTCATGAGCCTAATAAGCTAGGACCGTACTTCTGGTACAATTCATAGGTTGGACTTGGACTTAGAATATTTTTATTGAGACCAATTTGTGAAATTATTCACAACAATGTCAAATAAATCGCATTGACACAACTGCAACTGTGCAATATTCCGAGATTCGGATCATATTCGGACAATTGGGATCATCACATACATCACCTGTGTTATGCGTAATGCTCTCCGAGGCATAATTTACAAAATTAATGATGTTGCTCAAATCAATCATAATTTTAATGTAACTAACAAACTTTTAGTTTAAACTTTGTGGATTTTTAACATGGATTGGATTTCCAAAATATCCATTGGTTGGGTTTGCCAGTCATACAAATGATTGGAATGGATTAGGATCCTGGGTTGGATTGGGCAAAAGCCTCAAGGCACACACCGCATCGCACGGCAGAGGCCATCGGAACTGCAGCTGCATTCGTGGTCCCTCGGAATGGATTCAGTTTCTGTTTGTATCTTGGACTAGGAGGATATATCCCATTCCCCCTTTTTTTCCCATGCCTCTTCGTCCTTCGTCAGTCCAATATCTTCGTCAGATTAGTTTATTCTACAAGTCTTGTAATTAGTTCTTCACAATTATTATCGTCATCGTGTAGTTTCTTCATATTACGTTTCGTGGAGTGCAGTGATTTGCATACCGGCAAGTGCCGA
The DNA here is from genome assembly GCA_036851895.1 of Orthonychiurus folsomi. Taxonomy (NCBI): domain Eukaryota; kingdom Metazoa; phylum Arthropoda; class Collembola; order Poduromorpha; family Onychiuridae; genus Orthonychiurus; species Orthonychiurus folsomi. The sequence continues at coordinate 11,122 of JAAXYW010001769.1, read as the reverse complement.
GTTCCCTGTGTGTTTACATACAGACGCGTGCGTGGGCGGTGCGGTGGTGTGGTGCAGTGAATTTTGCAATTGCAATTTTGTGAAGGATATATTTGCTTTGGACGTAATCGGTAATTTATGATCACATGTTTACAAGCTAAAACCCGTGTTCCCTCGTTCGTCACCTTGCCTTATCAGAATCTTCAAGTTGTCAGAGATTTTGTGTTTATGGTGTTCTGATAATTTTACTTTACTTGTCAAGTTGATGCTGACATCTGGGTGCTTGGGCCTTGGTCATTCGTCTTGGAATGTTTTAAAAGTTGGCGATTCGAATGATTGCAAGTTATGGATTGGAAAGATTAAAACTTGGATTTACTTCTATGAGCTGAGTCCGTGGGTAGCATTGGTAGTGGGTGTATGTATGGTTTATAAATTCAAGGGGTGAGGTTGAGGTCAACTCCTGCTCATGTTATTGTTTTTTAATCCAACCACGAGTCAAGTTGTTTCAGTTATATATAGCTTGTATATTTGGAACTAGAACTTCCCATCTTAGTCCTGAGTTTTGGTAATTAATTCCATCTAACCCATTCATTCTTCATTGAGTGACAACGAGGTGTGGAAGCGGAGACGGAATCCCATTTAACTATACTGTTTATTTAATCATTTGCAGTCAGTCACTACTACAAACTACTACTACTCCTATCCCTTGAATTTGAACCCGATACTTAATCTCAAGTCGAAGTGCACAGACATGACTGGCACACACGTGTGATTGCAACTAGAATTCAAATGAGACTCCTAACTTGGTTGGAGGTCGCTCCGGCGAGTTTAGCCGGCTCGGCAATATGGAAAGGGATTTTTAATTTGGAATTAAATCATTCTCTTCGCTGCTGACTGTGGCCCTTTAACTGGAGAAGAATTTACATTATTGCATCCATTCAAACCGAGCCCAAACAAAGCCTTCCGCCTCGCATCAAGCTAATATCAAACACAGCAGGGATTTTTCTTTTCTTCGTACAGTCTAGCCGCTTTGTCACTTCCTTTACGGAATTAATGTGTCAGTCAAATTCATAAACGCAATTAATTTTAGTAGTTTTGGGTTGGTGAATGAGCAGTCACGTTCTCACGTCGCGTCGAACTTAACATCAGTCCTGATCGGAGTCCACATTTTGGTGGCGCTAACTTTTAAATTTTAAAAAGAACTGAATAAATTCAGGTAGCAGTTTCCATGCCGCTGCTTTCGTCGGAAGTTAGGAAGTATTCTATGAATTCGCTGAAGTTCTCGTTGTATTCCAAGCTTCGTCGTGCGTGACTTGGTGTCTTCTTGGCTTTGAGAATGATACAGGAATCGTTGTTTCCTTGCATGATTTGTGCAAAATGTCTGATTAATAGAAACAGATGTACATATTTGTTCACTGTCCGCAGTGTTACTTACTATCTACTAGGATCGCGTGCAGCGAAGCATACAATTACTTATTTCTTGGTCTCAAAGCGTTTGATAAATGGCAATGAAGATAAGAAGAATCCTTGAAGCAAATTGATAGGCTTAAGAGCCCATTAGGCCGTGATTCTCTAGTTTGCTGTGTATTTTACATTTGTGAATCTACAAAGTGCGATGCGATGCATTTGCAGAGCAGGCGGCACTGAACAACAGTAAAACCGTAGTGGTATTTGGTATTACAGTGGAATGGAATGGCTGACTGTACAAATGAATCGAAGAATTGCATTGAAAGGCATGCAGTATTCTTCTGAATTTTACTTTCCCATTGTGGGGAAAAATTAGGTTAGTAGGGCCTGTTGATTATCTTTTTACAACTTAAAACACATTTCAGTCGAATGATTAATTTCGTACGTGTGAGTGCCGAGTGCTCGGGTTTCCGTGCCGGCCTGGGAAGTGTTAAAAGTGCAATTAGTACTAGTTCTTCTTTAGTATGCACTCATGCATAACCAGATTTAATATTAACTTTATGATGCATGTACCAGACGACCAAATTTAATTATAGTTTGTCTTTAGCTCTGTAATTAAGGGCATTGTTGATCGCAGAAGTTTCACTCCAGGCAGAGCCAATCAAAAAGTTTTACTATGCTGTGCTGTTTTAAATGAATGGGGATTTGGTGGGACTGAGGTTTTATTCTCACTGAAATAAGGTTTTCACTATGTTATGGGAATCAGACCGCCCACGGCTTAGCTATTAAATTAAAAACAATTCAAAAGCTTTGGGTGAGATATTGATATAATTAATTAGGTTAGTGACACAGGAGGTCGTCGCTTGAATCCAGCACGGTGATTAGCAGTGCAGGTTACCAAAGGATTATGTATTGAGGTAATACTTGCTTCGATGGTAAAATGTGGTTTTGGATTGAATTCCTGTTAAACTTGAATTTTCACAAGGTTTTTTTCCCTTTAGTTGCTTTTCTCTACTAAAGTGCAAGTCTCTTATCACGAGTGATGGGATTAAACATAAACGATGAAAGAAAATGTGATATTTTAATTGGCATGCATCATAGTCAATCCCTTAAATCTCTACATGACAAATTGTAAACTTGCCATTAGTAGTGGGTTAGATTTGTGGCTCATTTCGTTTGACCATTTAGCAGAGGATTGTATTATCATTGTCCGAATAGTCTCGATTGTCCAAAATTATTGGTTGTAAGCTACCTATTTTAAAGAGAAATTAGCCAAACCAAGCCGTAATCTTTTCCTGCAAAAACAGACTATTGGATTTGGCGTGTTAACCCAACATGTTTTGCGGCCATATTTTATTGAGCAGCCGGTGCGTTGCGGTACAATGTGCTATAGTTTATTGCCCTTCCCTCAACTCCGACCTTATTAGCTAAAGTGATGCTCAAATTTTGAGATTTTGTGGATGTTCCACTCCTGACAGAGAGGAATGGGAATTGTCATTCCATTCTGATTACTATTTCATAGGGTGTGGTCTCCCTTAGCCAAAACCCAACAGAATGACATTTCAAATCCACTTAAATTCTAACACACACCATGCTATGGGATGCACAACACCCATAACCGTCGTAACGTACGTTGTGGTGTGTAGCTACTCTCAAAATAGAGACAATCCTAAGCCGCATCCGACTTGGATTAAATATTTTTGTACACCACCACCCCCACAGCCACATCCTGTCTTCCCGGGCCCGGTGTTTTGTGTATTGAACTGCGTAGTTATGTGTGATCCTTGCAGTCTACACATTATTTGATGGATGATAGACAATTCTATTCTAAAAAGGCACGGTTGGTCTTGAACTTTGATCTGCGTTGCACTTTGTTCAATTTTTACCTAAATCGGACTTAAGGTGTTGTCGAGGCTATGGNATCCTTGCAGTCTACACATTATTTGATGGATGATAGACAATTCTATTCTAAAAAGGCACGGTTGGTCTTGAACTTTGATCTGCGTTGCACTTTGTTCAATTTTTACCTAAATCGGACTTAAGGTGTTGTCGAGGCTATGGCCACGCACGGCGAACCATAATTATACGCGGCAGCCAAAGGCAGTAAATGGGCATTCACATTGTACATTCAATCATCTTTGACCATGACAAGTTTTGAATTGAATTGTCCCTCCCTTGCGTACGTACGTCACATCAAGTAATTAGAACTTGATTGTAATAATTTCCGCGGTGTGTGTCAAAGCTCAGAAATCAGTCAGACGGGTTATCCTCCTTGGCATTGGCTGGGTGGGATTTAGATTGGAAATTAATTGCATTTGCATTTTTGCATCCTCGTCCATCGCGTTGTCAGTGGCCTTGGTCGTAGCTGGCCATTAAAATAGAAATCTTTATTTCATTGCATTTCTTTTCTCCAACTATGGTATTGTTGGCTGAAGAAGGAAATGAATTGCCGTGTTTACTTTTATGAGGGAAATTAACACATTCCGTACCGTTCATTCATGACTCGGGGAGTTCACATTTGATTTCAGTCACCAGCTCACACGTGCATAAATTTCATTTCCCATGAGTTCACACAACATGTGTGCTTCAAGGATTATTCTTTACTTTCATTTTTGAAGCTGTTTTGCTTGCGAATTCCTCTAACTTTACGCTAACTACAGGACACGCTATGACAATATTTAAGAAAGGCGGTAACGGACCGGTGTACTGGAATGGAATAGGTGAGAATTAAAGCTTAAAGCTTATCAAGGCATAGCAATAGCAAAAGCCAAGTTTTTTCTGTTAGTTAGCCATTGCCATTAGAGCCTTAACAGCTTTGTGTTGTAATCATCGCATTTTATGAATGAAACATTTTTTCTTCTATATTTATTTTTACACCACACACTCAGTCTCAGTCAGTCAATGTCCCAATAAGCCTACACACAAAGTGGACATCGTGAGATTGTGATTATTGGCCCTGTCATAATATTTTTGCTTGTTTAGCCCTTTCATTCACATTTTTCCATTTGCTGGGCTGCAGGTTTTTTTGCACCCATCTCTACTATACACCGCGGCGCACCCTTTGACCCTCTCTTCTACAGTATGTAATGTACATATGTGCATTCAACTTGGGTTTCCATTGGTTTTGTGTGTACTTCAATTCCAATCCAGTAGTAGTTCAGTGGTGTATGTATGGTGGTAGTCAATATTCGGCTTCCGATTAGATTTGAATTTTCAAAGTGAGCTCGTTTGGGAGTGTCATTCACCGCAGTAGTGTCATGTTGAGTTTGTTGGATCCTACGGAATTGTATTTGATTCCATTTCCTCTTCCGGCCTTGGGATCTCCCACTTCATCCGATGATGGGAGATTGAGTTGAAGTGACTTGAATGGTAGGGAATTAATTAACTCCGCTTCATCTTTATTCGTATTCAAGTACTGACTGTGCCATGAATTCTGCACAGTGTTAGATTGGGTGGTCTTCTCCCTTATTTTTATTGCGTCTAGTCTAGTCGTAGTCCTTTCAAATTCATCGTGTGTGTAGTTGTGAGAGGAATAACAATTAATCAGAATTACAGAACGTTACGTACGTACTGTGCGTAGTTTTAAAATATGGATACCATTTTTGCGTACGTACGTGTGCCTCCTTGGTGGCGGGGCGGGGCTTTTGAAAAATGACTCCGGTCCAGTCCTTCACTTTCCTCGCATTCCTTTCTGTGATTTTGTAATTCATTTCATTTCGGTGGATTGGATTGTTCGTCGCATGGAAAAGGATTCTGGGATCTGGAAGTGGAGTTGCGCGACGGTCTCTCCGGTCCGTAAATTCTCCAGGTTCCCGGATTTTGTTCGGCGGGCGAGCTGTATTTCGTTCGACGTACAAAGAAGAGGAGACGACGACGGACGTTCCACAATCCCATAATAGGAAGAAAAAAACCCAGCAGGGAAACTGGGAAAAGAGAAGTTTGTTTGCGGACCTGAAACGGAGCCGGGTTCGGGTTTTATTTTGGGGATTTTTTTTTTCACGGGCTGTGGACGTTGGAAGTGATTTAAAAGCTAAAAGTTGTACCTGATTCCCAAGCCCACTGGACCTTGAGTCCGTGCATGTCGTACTGTGCTGTGGCTAGTACCCGGATTCGGGTATCTAGTTGTATTTTATTGACTGATAAACATTACATATTCCACACACATTGAATTCTTAAATAGAAGTGCAAGGTGACGAACAACGGGTGGCAATTTGCAAATGACAATGAGATTTGTTTTTGTGCTTCATCCATCTTGTCGTATTTCATAGGTTTGCCGGGAAATTTGTTATTTGGAATAACCTAGAGCCCAGGCCGGGGGAAGTAACATTATTTTTAATTAAGAATGACTTGATGACAAGATGAGATTAAAAGGGCAAATGGTGGATTGTGTGGGCGAAGGATCCTGAGTGGGTTGTGTTTTGTGGCTTCGTGTTAATTAAAACAGTGGGTGCTCCCACCGAGTGACAAAATGTTCCAGTGCATCATCACACCGAAAAACGGATGGGTTGGGAATCGAGCGGAGATGAAAGAAGTCTTTCCAGGTAAATTTACAATCACTTTGTGGGTGTGGAATGGATTTTGATGGAACTTTACATAATGAATTTAGGAGTTGAAGTAGTTTACATCGTACGTCAAACATTAGTTAAAGGCATGTGTGTTTAGGTGCATGTCGAAAGAGGAATCTGAATTTTGAGTGTTCATCACTCTGTGTTTCTATCGTTAATTAAATGGGAAGTAGAAGGATTTTAGTTTAAGAGAAAGTCAAGTAGTTTGCAAAGTTGAAGTTGAAATGTGTTTATTGAGTGCTACGCAATATGTTGTGCAAAGTGCTCCTTAATTGAATTTTGATAGGATGGGGATTATATACACTCAAGTGGGAGGAGAGTCGGCAAGTATTAGTTTTGAAAGGTCACGATACTTGGACTGAAAATAGCTTTAGAAGCATGTTGTGTTTACCGGGGCTTTTCTTGAATTCAATTTGCAGAGCTGCGCTTCTACTTCTACTTCTTCGCTCTAAAAATTCTCCTGCATAAATCGCTGACTGAGTATTATATTTTCAGCGGTAGCGGTATCGATGCATCTTGAAGTTGTAGGTTTGGTATTTTGAATTAGTTAGAGTTAGAGTCAGGGCTCTCTATACTTTAAAATGTGGATAGGTCGGCATAGCTTTTTTCTTTTGTAAACTTGTGCATAGAATGCACCATCCATGCGAGACAAACATTGTGAGTGTCATACAACCATGTATAATCCACTGAATTGAGGGAAACGGTAGGGGAGAATGACTCATGTAAAATTAGATCATCGGAGAGAAGATGATGTGGATGATGGGAATGCTGAGGCCTGACCAGGAAGGAAGGACATTGTACTTTCTTTATTTGATCTATTAGTCTGCATTTTTTGTATGTTTTTCTGCTAGCTGTGTCTTTCAGCGATATTTACGGTAAACATTTTATTGAAGTCCAGGACATGTACACACACTATCGGCGGCTACTTTGATCCATTGGTTCTGTCATTTCTGTTGCGCAATTTTAACGTACATTTTGCTGATTTACAAATCGGCTATTTTTGCGTCGGCTGTTTAAAGTAATTTTAACTTATGTATTACATTTGAGAATCAAGTTTAACTCCTCACTCAGCATTGTTTCGCCGGTGGGCTGATGTTATTTAACTTGGCCTGTAAATTTTGGAATTTGCTATCTATAGCATCAGCAAGCGTATGAATTGCGGTAGATGAAAATATGATGAAGTGTATATTCTGAAATTGTTACTTTCTTTATTTGATCTATTAGTCTGCATTTTTTGTATGTTTTTCTGCTAGCTGTGTCTTTCAGCGATATTTACGGTAAACATTTTATTGAAGTCCAGACATGTACACACACTATCGGCGGCTACTTTGATCCATTGGTTCTGTCATTTGTCATTGGTTGCGCAATTTTAACGTACATTTTGCTGATTTACAAATCGGCTATTTTTGCGACGGCTGTTTAAAGTAATTTTAACTTATGTATTACATTCGAGAATCAAGTTTAACCCCTCACTCAGCATTGTTTCGCCGGTGGGCTGATGTTATTTAGCTTGGCCTGTAAATTTTGGAATTTGCTATCTATAGCATCAGCAAGCGTATGAATTGCGGTAGATGAAAATATGATGAAGTGTATATTCTGAAATTGTGCAAACCATATCGCCGGAAATAATGTTATTCGTTTCGGATAGAAAATGTTATTTGAGTGATCAGCAAATGAGTCTTATGTTAGAACATACCACAAGTGCACAACATTTGGTCTCTATTTTATCATTTTATGAAGGTAGTCTGTGACTGTACACTGCAGTATGTCAGGTTACTGTGATAGGCGTTTCAATCCGGATGAGTTTCGGCATCTAAAAATGTATTACTAATGTGACCTTTTGGAGAAAAACTTATTTTGTATCTGTTGTAAGTGAATTCAGTTAGTCTTGCAGTGCTGCACAACGTAACCTAGTTCAAACGTATCACAACAGAAAGAAGAAAGAAATGCTTTTTCTTATGTAAGAGCTTCCGAATTTGTGGATGGAAGACTGATGCATAAAATTGATTATGGTCCTACATATTTTTCGGGCAACTTAAGCATATTATGTTCGTTAGGTCCACATTCCTCTTCATTTTCAAAAGCTGTAGATTTGGGGAGAAATTCAAGTGATCCACTGGTGTGGCCCCTGAATGTTGCGCATTATAAAACTTTGGAAAGGGATGATGATGACCTAAGTCCTATGGAAAGGATCCAATGCGTAATGCATGGTCACGTGAAAGCACTTGAAAATATAAGTTGGAGAAAGTTCAATGGAGGGAACCCATGTCATCACAACACATAACTATGTATGTGTCTGAGAGTAGTACAACTACGCATTGGAATTTTGGCCCTGGGAATGAGGAGTGGGAAACTGAATGGAGAGAAAGGAAAGTCCCGCTCCTTGGGATCTTGGCTGCCTTTTTGGTGGGATCCCCATAGCAACCCATGGATCAATTTTTCCTTCTGCTCTCCTCGATTTCTATGCATGGATGCAATGCCAAGGATCTTAAATTTACTCGTTAGTGGCACTCCCTGTGTTTGTACGGCGTACACAACTCGTAGTCATTTCCATTGACTGGGTATGCTTGCACACAGTACACATTCATTTGCAATTAAAACTTATTTTTGAATAGTTGAATGAATGCGGGGAAAACGGGACGCTTTTATTTGCTCATGGGACACTGGGTTTGGGAGAGTTTTAAATTTATTTTTAAATGCTAATACTTTCGGCTTAAGCGAAACTTTGCCAATTTAAATTAGAACAGATTGTGGTTCACTGGCTGCAGTGGTGGTCATGGGACCACGCAAGGATTTGATGTGTCTAAAATATAGACTTTAATCCTGTTTTAATGAAATTATTATAAAAGTTTGTCCTGTCATAATGTTTTGGTAATGGATAGCTTATATGTGCGGTTGCGGTTCTACATGGTTGGAAAGATTGAGCACATTGTGTGACTTTGTAGAAATTGTTGGATTGGGGATTAATGGAAAAGTGTTACGACGCATTTGGAGTGAAGGCTCATTTTAAGTTTCTCTCAAACTAGTTGAATAAAGTGAAATTAGGTTTTCTATTAATTTTTATGAAAATCAAAATGAAGTCCACTCCATTTCTTATTGGGAGATAAGACGAATTTAAAGCTCCTTCCCGTAATTGGAAACAACATTTGCTCCTCAATTGGAATTAGATACCGTATTTCAAAGTCGTGATTCAATTCACACAATTGAGAGGCAGAATATTACAATTTTAAATGATACAATTTGATTTGAAGAGCTTATAAGGTTGAATGCCATACTCCCGTATTCATCCCTGATAGTGTAGATCAAAGGAGGGACTTTCATTTGAATTCGACAATAATTTGAAATTTGATAAATCCTTTTCTCCACAAAGAGGACTATTTCCTGCAGTTAGTCCCCAGAGTATTTTTACTTGAAGGATTTTACCCCCTTCTCTCGAAGATTTTTCGGAATCAGATTTGGTTGGGAAGGACGAACCAGGTCCCTTAGGAGCTGTATTTTTATCTGTGTCTCCTTTGACTCCTTTTTCTTGCATACGTTTTTGTTGAAAGACATGGATGGCTTTGACAGATGAGGAAAAGGAAATCCCCCCACTCAGAGTATTATGTTGGTGAGGTCGTCTTCTCAAATCTCTGGCTTCGACGTGGTTGTCCATGTGTCTTAGCAACTCGAAGACGGAACCTGTTTCTTTCTGTGTTACGTGGAATTACGTTGGCCCAGGCTTATACTTTTCATGACGGAAGATTGGAGTTGGAAGAAATTCCCTTCTTTGGGGTGAATTCTCCCTTCCCTTCGTCTAGTCAATAGGTCATATTTAGTATTTGCTTCCCCTGCACATTCACGACGTTGAGGGACGGGAAATTCGGATTTCCTTCTTGTCCATGGCAAATCCAGATGTTTTCATCTCGTATAACGGCGTGGCTCATCGACTTTGGAAAAGGTGAAGGACTTATGACTTTGACTTGAGAATCCGCTTCATGTCCCCTAGAGAATTGAACGCACGTTTCCTTCCATTACATGTAATCTCAATCTTTATCCGAACCGGCAATTCCGACCCATGGTTTGCCGTGTCAGTGTCACCAAAAACGATATTAACTTGTGAAATATGACAAAAAGTCGAAGTCATTTCTTATTTATTGAAGGAATGTGGAATGGAGTTAGGATATTGTTAATTTTAATTAAAGAATCCAATCAGTTTGAATAGGCTATCATTAGAGGATTTGAATATATTTCCTACATTTAAATTTAGCCAAAGTCAGCAAAAAAAATAAGTGAAATGGAGTTAGGATATTGTTAATTTTAATTAAAGAATCCAATCAGTTTGAATAGGCTATCATTAGAGGATTTGAATATATTTCCTACATTTAAATTTAGCCAAAGTCAGCAAAAAACTTGTAGTTGCAAACATAGCAATGAGAGCGAATGTACTTTGTATAATGTTACGACCTCGGAGCCAGACTTGAGGCAAGCCCATTTAAGAAGTGCAAATGTTCAGCTTGCAAAAGCGCGAATTAATCAATGCTTACTCTCTTCGCGACTCACAGTGATTGTATGGGCGGATTGAGAACATTCAACACAATGTTAAATCTCTGCTGAGCAAGCTCGACGACTTGGAGCCCCAACACAAACCACAATTAATATTTAGACTGGACGTGCGTACAAGGAAAATCTAATGAGCTTATATCCATTGATAGGGCAATGAACCTCCTTCACTTGCCGAGGAATAGAATTGCTAGCATTTGAGATGCATTGTAGTATTTGTAGTCAAGAGTCATGCAATTCCATGTCCTCGTCCCTTTGCATTTTCCAGCACCTTCTATGAAATGAAACCTTTTTCTTTACCCATTCAATGCTCGATTGGAGATTAAAGTGTTGCGTGCTGGGTACGGATAACTGCCAAGTGGACTAGCTTGCTCCTTTAAAAATGAAATGGTTTGACTTTATGCGATGAGAATTCTTTTATCCGATTTGTTATTTCTCTCAGCGACAAATCCCCGCATTTCGTGAGCGGATTCCGAGTCACCCGTGCGAGAATTCATTTATACGAAATGTGGTTGTAAAAGATTCAAGAAAGTCTAGCATTTTCTTGAGTTTGGCGGCGCGAAGGACGGTTTGGAAGGAAATGAAGGCCCTTTATTCCCTGTCATAGTTTTCTAAATTGAACTCACGATCTG
>JAAXYW010001768.1:0-19063 GCA_036851895.1 Orthonychiurus folsomi | reverse complement strand
GCATTCGTGGAAAACCCCCGAAGCGCCATCTTCAAACTGATGCGGACCCGGAAGTAACTGAACGCTTGAACGCCAATGGACTTTCACCCACCAGCTCAGTGTAAACGTGGAAAATGGAATTATTTTGTTAAGTTTGATAATTCTTCCAGTGAGTTTCAACTTTGTCTTGCCAAACTTAACTTTAAAAAAAGCTAAGATATTTTATTATTGTTAAATTTCTAAAATTATTAAACTAAGCTTTGAATGAAACTACCTAGGTTTGATTATTTCACATTCGCCGTAGTAGATCAAATATTATATATTACGAGCATCGGGAAGGAAAATTAGGTAATAGGGAGTTTCAGAATCAAGGCCTTCGATTTCCAATTCGAATTAAGATTAGTAAGGTAGTTGCAAAGCAAATTTAACTTTGGCGTGCACATGTCGGGCATGAATAAGGATATAATTACTAGGGGTGAATCAGAATTTGAAATCTTAAGAAAGTAAGCTATTTCTTCGGTTAACATTTAGCAGAGTGTTGTGCTTACAATGCACGGCCAGCAATTCTTAGTCAGACGAGGGTCGATTTTCACTTTGTCATCAAGACGGTCGAATTGATGTAAACGTGTAACTTTTAGTACTCGCGTCAAATTTTATGGTTTTCTTTATTTTATTTGGTCATATCAGGAAATCAGAGAAATGAAAGTGAAGCAACTAACTAACAACAATGAGAACATAATGGGTGATACCGAGACCGACAAAGAGTGTTTAATAGCTTAAGAAAGTGCTCGTGTCCAGACATGAGTAATGATGAATATTACTTTCTAGCGCCATAGAGCATTTTCGAGACACAATCCAACTTGCCTGCAAGCAGTAGAGAAGCCAGGATTAAACCGTCCTCTTTGTTCTATTCGATTAGCTCAACATGAGAAATCTCTATTTTATTTTTAAAATTACGATTTACCTACATTTGTATTTAGTAAATGGACAGATCCAGGGCAATGGAAACCCCGGGTAAGTGAGAAATCAATGGTAGATTCATTTATGATAGTTTTATTTTGACAAAATAAAATTTTGTTTTAGGCAAATGCAGTACATGCCACAACAGGCACCACAAGCTTGGGGAGGACAGGGGGACGACAACAATGGCGATGACAGCGGTGATCAGCAATCCCAACTTCAGGGAGGACAACCAAATTATGCTGGACAGCCAAATTATGCTGGGCAGCCAAATTATGCTGGGCAACCCCAGGTCTACGGTCCGAGTCCCCAGCCGTCAGGGTTAGGAAACCAGTTCCCAGGTTTTGGCCTATCACCAAATTTTGGAGGTTTTGGACAAGGAAATGGGCCTCTAACAGGTATGAAGTACCTCCAGGATCTATACAATCAAATCTTTAACCCGGAAAGCGCTCAATCAACGCCCCCACCAACCTCCTTACCGGATCTTAGTTATATTACCAATAAATGCCACAAGGGTGCGTTCTTTTACAACATGAACCCCCAGCACAGTGAAGCTGTTCGAGATCTCAAGGAACTCATTATGTGTAAGCACTGTATTCATATTTAAAAAATGATGCAATTCTCTATCATCCACTGGTCAACCTTTTGTTGCTAAAACCCGCAATAGGTGGTAGAAGCAGAAGCTCTATAATAATTTGTTACTATAATTTGTAGCTTACAACACAACGGCTGAGCGAATCAGTGCCTCCAATTCAATTCGCCAAAATCCGGACGTTAATCCAAAAATGTGGTACTACGCCTTGACTGGTTGTTCGGTCTGTGAGCCTGACCTCCAAGCAATTGCCAGACCGTCACCGCTTGAGATCATGCCAGATTCGTTTATCAATTCCGACGTTTTGGATAAGGCATTTGGAAGGGCTCCTGCCGCAGATCAACAGCAGCCAGGATTTGCTGCTGGCGGTCAGCCGCCTCAGCAACAATCGATGATGGGTCAACAGCAATTTCCAGGCATGCCTTATCAAGGGTTTGGTCAACCAAATCAATTCCCTGGATTTCAAAATCCACCATTTGGTCAACAACCACAAGGAGGAAGTTACAGCAGAGTAAGTTTGCATAACACAAAAGTTAAAATTTCAATTTATTGGACAGATTGTTTATGTTCACCATTGTATTTTTAGAAAAAGAGACAAGCTGGTAACTGCATTCAATTGGATGGGAGTGCCGGGGCTGACAATGGTGTGGAAAATGCTCTGTGGTATTTCCGTGAGGATGTTCAGGTGAACTCGCACCATTGGTATTGGCATTTGACTTATGGGGTCAATGCACCAGCCCGTGGAGACAGAAGAGGAGAACTATTCTACTATATGCATCATAGCGTGCTGGCGAGGTAAATAAAATTGTGGATTTCCAGACCGAATGCGGTAAATACAACTAGGCAGTTAAAAGTAAACTCATTTTTTAAAACACGCAGGTATAACGCTGAACGATTGTCAAATGGATTATCACGTGTTGTCCCATTCACACCGGCCGCTGGAGTAAATATCCCAGAAGGCTATTTCCCACATTTGAGTGATGCAAGTTCTGGTTCGGCGTGGACTACTAGGCGTGCAAATCAATTATTTACGGTGAGCAATCAAATATCTTTAACCTAGTTCATGTGACAATTGATGCTTATTGCTTACTAACTGAAATGTTCTCACAATAGAATATTTTTCATCAAAATGATCCAAATCTCGGGATCAATGTACTTGTGAACAACCAAATTTTGACACCCTACAGTCGAATCCTTGCGGATGTTAACCAAGGAATAGCTCGGGTAACTACAATTGATTTGATCATTTAATGTTAATAGCCATAAGGTCTAAAGTAAATTCTGGGTTGACACTCTAGACCACCAATGGAATTATCAGCTTAACCAATACAAGGGGTATTGACACTCTCGGTGACCTCTTGGAAGCCACTCGCTGGAGCGTTAATTCAGGCTACTACGGCGGGAACTCACCAACTGGGCTTCACAATAATGGGCACGTTGTGATGGCTTTCGCCATGGATCCAAACTACCAATCCCGCGTAATTATTGCAGACTTACCTAGATTGGAATTAGATTTGAATTAGTTTATCATACAACACAGACACCACCCGGAGTAATGGCTGACACCTCTACGGCAATGAGGGACGTTATATTCTACAGATGGCACACATTTATTAACAACATTTTTGAAACCCACAAACTGACACTGAATCCTTACGCGCCAACTGGGGTAAGTTGATTTTTCTATTGTGCATGTGGTTTTTCTTTAATTTAAAGAATGTTAATTTATGGTACGCATGTAGGGAGATTTTCCATTGGTTTGGCCTGGAGTACAAATTGTTTCTATTTCTGTCCAATCCTCGATTGGTGGACCACCGAGTAGGCTACAGACATTTTGGGATAATATCCAAATTCCACTTGTGCGTGGTTTGGATTTCCGTAGGAATCCAAGGTCGGCTCCCGTTAATGTTTGTGCCCGGATTCTTGACAATAGGCCATTTTCTTATACAATTGTTGTTGTAAGTGCTCAAGAAGTATAACGTTTAAACATAAATTATTAGTATGAAATTAAACCCTACAATCATAATTTAGAACAAAGCAAACAACGTTCCAACTACAAGTGCTACTGTACGGATCTTCATGGCTCCGAGAAATGATGAGCAGGGCAATCGGTTTTCTATGCAAGCTCAAAGATCCATGTTCTTTGTGGTGGATACATTTACTACGACGCGTAAAATCAAATCTGAATTTTTACATACAATTTTAAAGAATATCCAAATTACAATTTTTGAATGATATAATTTAGTAAATGCCGGGAGCAATACAATTTTCCGGAATTCAACTCAAAACGCACTCACCGTCCCTTGGCCGCAAACACTGCAGGAACAAAACAATGATCCAAATCAGCAGACAACATATTGTGGCTGTGGTTGGCCACTACACATGCTACTCCCAAAAGGAACACCAAATGGAATGCCTTTTGATCTTTTTGTGATTGATTACTAATGGAGCTCAGGATGCTGTGAGCCAGCAAGGAACGCGACCAACCAATTGCCGCACGGCCCCCCTTTTCTGTGGAATTCCAAATGGAAGATATCCGGATGCAAGACCAATGGGATATCCTTTTGATCGTGCACCATATTCTGTCAATGGAGCCGTTGTGCCAAATTTGGACGCCTACTTGGCTGCCATTCCCAATGCGGCGTCCATTCCGGTAACATACTTGATTAATTTAATTAAACTGAAATTTTAATTTGGAGATAAGCATAAATTTAATTTTGCTTTCTTCATTCTAGGTGGTAATCACAAGTCAATCTTAAATGCAGGAAAATGTGAAAGCATAAACCGTTACAGGGCAAAATAGTTGGAAAATTTGCAGTTATAATGTTATACAAAGTTTACAATTTTTGTTTGTAATTGGTATAACTGCCAATAATAATAAAATCAAGCCGTGTGTTTAGAAAGATTATATTTAGTGTACTGGATACATATATACTGGCACTGCAATACGTTTAGGGGTGTCATGTAGTTTAGAATTTGTTAGCGATTGGTTAGTGAAATTCATTGAAACTTGCAGGCCATGACAAATTGGTAGACGTTTTTCATTTACAAGATGTCAATCCGCAGACGAAAATTAGATTAAACTTAATTAAACCAATTGGATAATCAAATGTCATGACTGTAGGTCAAAACCCTTGCCTTTTATGAGTGCCGAGGATTTCAAAACATCCACACACACATGTTACCATTTCCAGAATCCAGACGTTGTTGACGTTGGGGATTGCCTGTGAAACTTTAGTTCCCTCTGTTTATGTATACTCTGCCAACGTAGAGGTTAAGAAAAAAAATCTCCGAGCTCTCCCCTAAGTCATCTGAAGGATGACGGATTATATGTTCACTTTCATGATATTCAGTATGGACAGGGCGCAACGTTAATCCAAACAGCGAGCCTCATGCGTGCAAACTCATTTGTATCAAAGTTTAACATCGAAGACGGGCTCGGGTTAGCGAGTCTGTAACTAACTATAAGAAAAACAGGTCTGCATTAAGGTAGTGTCGCACATAAATTACAATTCATCCCGTTGTCTATAATTAATTTTTGTGAGACAGAATGAAAAGTTTACGCTACGTTTATACGATTTTATCACTAGTTTACATCTTATCCAGGTAAAAGCTAACAGTTCTTTTAAAATAATGTGCAATTTTTTTTATTCGTGCAATATGTAATTAGTATCCACACCGTATTGTGCACTCAAAGACGAATTTCCAACCTTGTAAAAAATGAGACTCCAAGACGGGCTAAGCGGGTAACTCGTCAAGAAAATGATCTCGGAAAGGATGACAGCAAGGAATTCAGAAGCAAGATTAGTCCAAGAATTAAATATTTGCCTTTTAAATTACCAAAGGACTACAATGCACTTCAGATTCCAAGCCTTGGACACGGTAAATTCTGAATACTACTATTTAAAGTGCTTATTAACGTGCCGAACAAAGTGCAAATATGCTAAAACCACAAATAAAAGAAAAGAGCATACATACAATAATAATTTGTCTTATTTGTCTTATTTTAGTGACTGCAGTGTCCAAGGCCCTTCCCTCCTCTGAGTTTGACATTTTTGAGGTGATAAGCTACAATGTACTTGTAACAATGAGAATTCAGGATGTGAGTGACGTGAATGAAATTGAGGAGGTATACATACAACTTGCAATTCGTTTTACAACTACATTTTTTGCATACCTCTTGACTTGAAACAGGATATAACATTCTCTACGGATTTAGTACTGCAATGGAAGGATGAAGTTATTGCTGCTGCTGCAATGGAAAGGTTTAATTTTTCCAGTGAGGAATTTGGCCCAGAAGAAACAGACCCATTTTTCAAAACATTGGACCAGGAGTTTTTGAATGATATCTGGACACCTGATATTTTTATTGGTAAGAATTAACCATATTGGCCTGTCAATCATAAAGCGCTACATTCAATTAATTTGTTGACTGGATTCCCCAGAAAGATTGGTTAAAGTCAAACATCCGGAAGTTATGACCAAACCGGTAACAGTTCGGCTGAATGAGGTTACTGGTGAAATAATTTACATTTCAAGGTAAACTATATCACCAATACTAAAAAATATAAATGGCTTTACACGCTAAGCATTTAAAAAATCTGAATTTCCTCAAGTCAGACTGAGAATTGAAATGGAGTGTGAAATTGGACTTTCACTACTATCCAGCAGACACACAAAAATGTGAAGTGCATATCCGAAGCCGTAAGTGTGTAATTTGTATCCTTAGAATGAGAATATAAAGTTTAACCAAACCTTCTATTTAATTATGTTCAGATTCCTATTCAAGTGACGAGCTGACAATAAATTGGGCAGATGGTGCCTCCGGTGTTACACTGGAGGATTGCGGTGGGCCCAATTTTGATTTTCAGATAAGCGACGTGGACAATGATGACCATGATGAGCGATATATTGGCAATTCAAGTAATTTGCTAAAAGTAATTAATATGTGTAAACTTAACTAGGTAGTAATATTTATAATTCCTGCGTTGAATTTTAGCACGGGAATTCTCTGGGCTGCAATTCAACATATTGGCACGGAGGAAATTAAGTTACCACATGGTCCAGACATATTTACCAAGCATTTTCTTCATAGTAATTACTTGGCTTTGTTTTCTGGTTCCTCCTAATATGGTAGAGGCGAGGATTGGAATTACAATGACGACGCTCCTAACGCTTACAGCCATGTTTGCATCTGTGAGGTAAGTAAAATCTTAGATGTAGTTTAAAAATAATTTATATTGCACTGCATGCACTCTCACTATAATTTTTTTTGCAAATCCAGAGAAAACAGCCCAACTGTAAGCTACGTGCGGGCAATTGACATATGGATGGTTGCCTGTATATTCTTTGTGTTCTTGACACTCCTGGAATTCAGCGTTTTGTTATGGTATAACACAAACATATTATTCTGAACAAGGTAATTATCTAAATTTATATTTTTGAAAATAAAACAGGATGAAGAGCAGTCCAAATGAAAGCGATAATAAGCTTGTTAATAAAACTGAGGCCAATTGTTGCAATTGTGGCACACCACCAGCCGCGGAAGCACCAGCCACTCCAACTTTGAAGGAGGATTTGAATGGGGAAAGCAAATTAAAGAAATTTGTATCTGAAAGCCGAATTTCGGGATTCATTGAAAAATCTGCGTTTTTAATATTCTCCATTCTTTTCCTTGTATTTAATTTGGTGTATTGGAGTTGGCTTCTCATTGGATCCAAATACTACACTTGGGAAGTGGATCCAAGGTTTAACGAATGTGATGCAGATGATGGCTGACAGCGACAGCGATGTTGGTTATTAAAGTTGTCCCATCGGGAGTATAATAAATTTATTTACAGTTTATGTTTTATAAAATTGACAACAAAGTTAAATTAATTACTGAACTTTTAATACTGAAATGTCCATGCACGTTTCATACATGCACACAACAATTGGATTTCTTTCATTTAAACCGCAAAAATTGAGTTCTGATTATGCAGAGCTTCTTAGGCCATGGTCATTGCTTAGTAATTACTTCCTCTGGAGTTCTATTTGTCAATGTCCTGGGGGCTTGACTTTATCTAACGTTTTCACGCATTTTGCCCATTTCATTTTTATGATACAGATTGTGGCGTAAATAGTTCTGCATCTACGCCAACCAGTTCCTTGCACCCCCGAATCCCATTTGAATCTCATAAACCTAAAAAGAAGCTCTAAAGCTTGACGAAATTTGGCAAAGCCAAATGACATGACGAATCTATTACCTACATTAGATGACAGATCTAAATGAATGGATACACGACTCCGGAATGTCTCAATTACATGAAAAACACATAGCACATGCAAATAAATGGGGCGCTCTCAACACGCTTCTGCACATTGCACTACTTTAATGCGTTGTCCCCCTTTTAATAGCCGGGTTAATTCGGTGCTCAGACGACGATACGCTCTGGATGATGTTTTAGTGACAAATTAATTAAGTCATGCAAGTGTGTCCTAATCATGTCACTGACATTACTATTACAGAAACGAAGATTTTGCTCTTGATTATTATGCAGTCTCTATTCTCAAAGTCTAGTGCAACTCTTGGTACTAAGTTTACCATCACTCCGCACTTGTGTGTTGTGTTAACATGTTCAAAAAACTGTACATTTTGCTGACTTTTTCGATAATATTACAGGCAGTTTGCAGGTAACCAACTTATATATACATATTTATTTCAAGGAAATAATATGAACGCGTATTTATTGAGCAATTATTTAAAGCATTGCCGCAGACGATCAGCGCCGAATTCTAGCCTTGAGCAAAAGAAAAATTCCGGATTCCGGAGAATATGAGGAACACAAGGCTTCCCAAAGACACACAAAGAAATTGTCACCAACATCTCCAAAAATAAAGTATCAACCATTTCAGTTACCCCAGAATTATAATAAACTACAAATCCCGAATCTTGCCTATGGTAAGTAGTATTCAAAACCAAAGAGGTGCCGTGCCGCCGGGTTCTAGGTATATGTTCTGAAAAGTTGACTGGCTTTTTAGTTCTGGCCATCAAAAACCCAATGGCGTCCGATGAGTTTGAAACCTGGAGAAATCAGCGGGGGAATTTGAATCACGAGGTCAATGCAACAGTTAGAGTTCAAGGTGTGAGTGACGTGAATGAAATTAGCGGGGTGAGTTGAAACTACTGATAAATTACACATTAATGTTAGCTGTTATTAATGTAACACTTCACTGATGGATTTTGAATCTTTAAGGATATTACGTTCTCTATGGATTTGGTATTAGAGTGGGTGGATGAAACCATAGCGGCTGAGGGAAAGGACAGATTTAACACATCTACGGAAGGATTTGATCCAAGGACAACGGATCATCTTTTTAAAACTTTGGATCATGAGTTCTTGAACGAGATTTGGAAGCCAGATATTTTCATTGGTATGAAATCTCTTATTAGTAATTTTTTTTTCTTTTTATTATTTTTTACATGGGTTACGTATAATTACAACCATACAATTCATTCAGAGGGACTTGTGAAAGTAACACATCCAGAATTAATGACGAAGCCAGTCACTGTTCGATTGAATGAAGTCACTGGTGAAGTTATATATGTCTCCAGGTGGGCATTACTTGCTATGCAACAATTATAAACTTGTTCTAATCAAATCCACTGATCGATCAGATTACGGGTGCAAATGGAATGTGAAATGGATCTCCACTACTACCCTTGTGATACTCAGACATGTCGAGTTGACCTACGAAGTCGTAAGTTTTCAATAATGTATGTCAACAAGAAATTCCAGTCAAAAAGTTGATCTAGCCAATACTTGGTCATATAAGATTCGTATTCTAATGACGAGTTGACACTGCGCTGGGCCCAGCCGGTCGGAGTTGTCCTGGAAGCTTGCGGCGGGTCGAATTATGATTTTCAGCTTACGGATGTAGGGGATGACGTCCACGAGGAGGGATACACTGCAAATACAAGTAATTTACAAATTAATATTTAAAATTTAGCAAACATTATACGATTGATTTGAGTTATGTATTGGTTTGTTTTGTAATTAGCACGAGAGTTTAGCGGGCTTCGCTTCTCCTTGTTAGCTCGAAGAAAGTTGAGTTATCATATGGTTCAAACATTTGTGCCCAGTATTTTCTTCATTGTCATTACGTGGCTGTGTTTTCCTGGTTCCTTCTACGATGGTTGAAGCCAGGGTTGGGATAACAATGACAACACTTTTAGCTCTGACTGCCATGTTTGGCGCAATAAGGTATACATTAATGAATAATCTTACATCAGCATCAGCTTCTATAAGAACTTAAGCTCAAAATTAATTAGTTTTTGAAATCTAAATCCATGCAGGGAAGCCAGTCCGACTACCAGCTACGTTAGAGCAATTGATATATGGATGCTGGCTTGCATATTCTTTGTGTTTCTCACATTCTTGGAATTCACAATCCTAGTCTGGTACGTGTTTTGAGGAATGCATGTACAGCTTATATTTTAAACATTATATGTTTGATTTGCAGCTTTGAGGGATTCCAAGTCGAAAGAAAAGACAGGGCCTGTAAATGAATGCGAGAAAATGCGGAAGACCGAATCGATAGCGATTGACATTGAAAACTCCAAGGACGTAGTAAAAGATCCAAAGATTAAGGAAAACGAAAACGGGGGTGCAACCAAACCCCGTGTTGGACGAAACATTTTAGTATCAGAATTTATTGAAAAATACGCATTTATCATATTTTCAACTGCTTTTGTTACATTTGATTTTTTATTTTGGTTTTGGCTTCTAAAAGGGTCGGATTATTATGCTTGGAGAGTTGATCCGAAATATAATTTATGCCTCACTTCCTGGCCCATAAAAACGATAAGGAAAAGTGGTTGAAATTTAGTTTTCTTCAAAATAAATTCAAAACTGAGACAAATGTGTTTAGATAAACACTGATAATATCTGGTTACAGAATCTCACAGTTTTACGACATATGTGGCTGGATTAGGATATGGCCCCGGTTAAGCAGTGCAGTGTAGTGGCAGCGAAATGCTTGGATTGACTTTATTCTTTGTCTAATAAAAATCTCCAAAGTTTTAAGTGAGGTTTTTTTTTCAAAATCAGTTTATTAGTTGGCTCCTTACTCTGCAACATTTGCGCGCAGTTTTTTACTAGGTCACTTTGGTGCTCCCACAGCACAGGTGTTCTGCACAAGTGGGACTTGGCGAAATTCAAATAAATGGATTCTTCTTTTACACTAAATCCAGATATGCCCTATGCTTGTACTTTAAAAACACGTTGTTTTGCTACATATTGTTTGTTTTGAAGATGTAATTCTTATGCAATGTGCCATCGATTAATGTGTACTGTATGACTGCATCCGCATTTTCACACAGACCATCAACGGAATAATGCCAGCCCAGCACATGCATTTCACAAGCCTAACCACTGCTTAAAACTATTTGTATAATGTCAATAAAAGATTTACTCTTTACCCCGGAACGTTTTATAACTGTTTGTTTTGATACGACACACATGTGTGTAATTTGAGGTATTGCAATATTTACAACTCATTCCTTTTCCAGGCTGCATTTGGTATGGCATAATGTAGCTGTATTATAGTTCTAAAATCCTGAATTAGCTTTGACCGAGCAGAGTTTACACTTGAATGAGTTGTTTGAACCCAAGTGTGCAGATTTCTCCCATCTAATTTGGTGATATGTGTGGTTTCCCATACATCCTGACATTAATGTGGGAATAAAGTATTGACAGGAAGTAAAGGTTATTGTTCAACTAAAGGTTTGAGTGCGCTGCGCTGTTGGTCAGTTGCCCAGAAGCTCTTCCAGCTCACAATACTCAACGGAATTGGATATGAAGACACAATTTGTCCTGTGCCTGCTTTTGCTGGGATTTGCAGTTGGGATGGTAAGAAAAGTATAAAAGCAGTACGTAGTACTACCAATTACTTTTGTGTCTATATATTGACATGCCATATTCTTTGCATTTAAATGTTATAACGCTTCAAAAAAATTAAAGAAAACTTTGTAGTAAAATCAATTTTTTTGTTATGCGTGATTTAGATTGTCGCAGGGCCACTTGCAAGTGAAAACATCTCAAGATTTATGAGAGGATACAGACCTTCTCATAATTCCTGCGACTCTACTGCAGATTGTGTGAATGCCTTGGGTCCCGGCTTCAGATGTGGGGCGACTTACAGGTTTTGCAGAAGAAATTGACAAGTAGCAGTTACCTCATTGTCTTGCATTAAATTAAATTTTGAAGCCGGTAATAAATTTTGCATTAAACCCTTATCTGTGGATCTGGCGACACTTTTTTGTATATCAATAATACTTTTACAGCTTGATTCGCCAGATATGGCCAAACTATAATGTCCTTCAGAAATGGAGACAACTGCTAAACTGGTTCCATAACTTTTAAACACAAGAAACTCCATTCTAGGTCAGAATACCCTCGCATTAGCTTTCATTCATTTTTAACACATGTACACATTTGCTTATGCACAAATGCACACTATCATCTCGGCTCATGTCTCTGCGAGCAAGTATACACCAAACTTAACAGCTCATTCCGTAGATTTTATGTATTTGGCAATATTTCGGGAAGCAAGCATGCATCACGTTTCCATCTGCAAGTTGTAAGTGTAGCTAGAATCTGTATCATCACTTACATTAACTTGATACAAAAGGAACCGACGGTTCCCCCTGTAAAAATAAGCAATTAATGGTGCGTCCTATTTTATTAGGGAAATGGATTACTCCACAGTAACAAATTAATTACCTTGCAGATGAGTTGAATTCAATTGTCAGGTTATGTCTTGGCTTCCCAACGCATGAATTACGTTACGTTACGTCGCGTACGTTGCGTTTGCGTAGCCGGCGCACGACATGCGCCGACGTCCTAAATGATACAACCACGCCGCGATTGCAATTTTTTTGCGCTGCTTAATAATCCTGCTACAAAAACAAAAAGCATGTGGAGTTTAATTTTGCATTTGCTGTTTAATTTGAAGAAGCGTGTGCGTGTTTCACCTAGAATTCGACATGTAATTTTACAATCCCTGGATAAATTTTTTGTGGAGCTCAAATCACTCAAATGCAAACTATTTCGTAAAGGTTCGAGCTGGATTCAGATTCTTATTGTAGTTTACATTTGTCTTGGGGTGAGACTTTAAATTGCTTTTATTCTAGGATAAAAACAAAGCAGCCGCTTTTTCAAAGAGGACGTGTTGCGCCCAACACTTGTTTTGCAATGTTGTTCCTATCTTAGTACTGTTTAAGTAAAGATAACCCAAGCACCACCGCACCGCCTTGTACTTGGGACTGCTAAGCCGGGCCAAGGACCTTAGCGGTATGAAACCAGGCTGAAACCATTGATAATTAGTTACATGAAGTGCATTAATTAAAATGTGATATTAGTTCAATTACAGTAGCCAAATTGACCAAAGAAGCGAGCCATTCGAAGCTGCTGCGTAGGTGTACATGCAGTGTGTTTAATTTCCTTATTCAGAGAATCCAGTACATTGCACACGGGGAATTTGGCTGAACAAGGATCATCGCATTAATAAATAAACAATGTGTTTCAAGACAGAAGGCAGAACTTGGGCAAGTTTTCTGCTAATTTCTGTCATAATAATTCTTCTGTCAAGGTATGCTTCTAATATTTTGTAATAAGTATTTCTGTTTTAAGAAATTAGGTATCAGCTACTCCACTCGTCCGTTTATTTTTTTGCTTTCCTATGTTCTTCATTCGAATTTTGACTGTAACACAAATACAACACAGTACTATTTAGAACCGCTTTCTTCAATATTAATTTTAAAATAAATTCGATAAATTTATTTCCTCAGTCCTGGCATCGCCAACGGAGAACAAAGGCGAATTTCTGAATTCTCTACAAGGGATTCCGGTAGTATTAGATCCAATCGTGTTGCTCGTCAAACTAATGGATCCGAGGAATTAGGCGGCACAGGGCCAGAGGTTGAGAAAAAAATATCACCAAGAATAAAATACATTCCATTTGAATTACCGCCAAAATACAACAAGTTTCAAATCCCCAGCCTGGGATACGGTAATAATCGTAAAACGTTGACAATATTCTGTGATTTGCCAAAAGCATGATTGACTTTTAGCTATCAAACGTTTTATTCAGTCACTGCGTTTGAGAAATCCGTGCCCGGAGAGTTCTTTGATATTTTTACCATAGTAAGTCATGAAATTAGAGTCACTATTCGCGTTTATGATGTGACTGACGTCAATGAGTTGGATGAGGTGAGACATTCAGTTCACATTATCACAATTTATTAAAAATTTCAAATACATTCACAATATCTGAGAATGTAACCCTCCAAGTAATGTCTTGTCTATGTCTAGGACATCACCTTTTCAGCCGATTTGATTTTGCAGTGGAAGGACAATGTCATAGCTGCTAATGCAATGAAGACGTACGGCTTCTCAAGTGAGGAATTAACAGATGAAGAAACAGAGCCACTATGGAAGACATTGGATCAGGAATTCCTAAATCAAATTTGGAAACCGGATATTTTCATTGGTAGCAAGCAATTTGCTTTAGAATCACATGGGTGTAAAATTCCATGTTAATTGTAGTTGGCAACTTCCAGAACGGCTCGTGAAAGTTACGCATCCTGAAATTATGACCAGACCCGTGACCGTTAGGTTGAACGAGATCACGGGGGATATTATTTTCTTGGCAAGGTAAAATTTCTTATGGCTTATATATTTAGACGCACTATATTCCATATTTGAGCCTTGACTGAGTCACGGCTGACCGCCAGATTACGAATTGAAATGGAATGTGAAATGGATTTTCACTACTACCCGGCGGATACCCAGACATGTAGAGTTGACCTACGAAGTCATTCATATTCCACGGATGAATTAGTCCTATTTTGGTCCGAACCTCAAGGGGTCAGCCTGGGTGATTGTGGAGGACCAAATTTTGATTTCCAATTGACGGGCGTGGATGAAGACTCGCATGCTGAGGGATTCATTGGCAACAAAAGTAATTTCTATACACTTAGAACTATAAAATAATGTAAAATGTAATGTTAAAATTTAATACAATTAGCTCGTCAGTTTTTCGGACTTGCATTTAATATCCAAGCGAGGAGAAGATTGAGCTACCACATGGTTCAGACATATTTGCCTAGCATGTTCTTCATTATCATCACGTGGCTTTGTTTCCTGGTACCTGCAAAAATGGTGGAGGCAAGAATTGGGATCGCAATGACAACTCTCCTTACACTGACAGCCATGTTTGCTTCCGTCAGGTAAGCGTTACTCGTAGAAGTTCATTGTCGTGGCTTTGTTTCCTGGTACCTGCAAAAATGGTGGAGGCAAGAATTGGGATCGCAATGACAACTCTCCTTACACTGACAGCCATGTTTGCTTCCGTCAGGTAAGCGTTACTCGTAGAAATAAGTTCTTTGATACTTATACGAATAGGCTAGATCGTAATCTAACTACGATAACTAACTAATAACTATCGTAGGATCAATTTATAGCGTAAACATATAATTTTACGTGGGAATTTTACCTATGGTTATGTATTTAATTACACCATTACCAGAGAGAGCAGCCCTACAGTAAGCTACGTTAGAGCAATTGACATTTGGATGGTGGCTTGCATTTTCTTCGTATTCCTCACATTGTTGGAGTTCACGGTTCTTTTATGGTAAGAAATATGTTTGTCAGCTTGAGCTTCAAGATATCATTTCTTCCGTTGTTGAAAACATACATTAAATGTAGGCTTAATCAAACGGATGAAAATAAGACCAAAGAGAATAAGCAAAAAACTGAAGTGGCTGAAACCCAACACCCCGGCGGAGGAAAGAGCGGGCTGGATGAAATAGGATACAAGCCGAGCAATTCGGACAAGGACAATCAAAATGGAGATACTAAGTCATCTCTAAAATCTAAAGTTGCTATTTTTATTGAACAATTTGCTTTTGCCATGTTCTCAACTCTGTTTGTCATTTTTAACTTGGCTTATTGGGTTTGGCTGTTGATCGGCTCCGGATACTTTGAATGGAAAGTGGATCCAAGATACAACAAATGTGACTAATTCTTGAGGAAGTTCAATTAAGTGGAGCTATGGTTCGAAGCTAAATGTTTGTTGTAAGAAGGTCTAACGTTGATATTAATTAGCATTAACTATAGACAGAATATATAGAATATATTTTACAGATGAAAATAAAATAATACTCGTGCAGACACATGATTTGCAAAGTTGGCAATGCAAGTTAAAAAAACTAATTTTGTATTCATCATCCATACATGATGCCGTTCCATTGTCATCAAAATAATATAACCTTTCTCCAGTACCACGCAGATTATTATTCAGAAACAATGCAAATCACTAGCAGACCAAAATGTGAATTCTTCAGACAATTTACAATGGGATTTGCACAAACTATTACTTTTAATTTAATTCACTACATTTACAACGCGCCATAATTCCTGAACTGGTGACTAACTTTGGTTGTCATTGTCGCACTTTACCCCATACGCTCTTTATATTCCTTATTAGATTACTTGAATTAGGTAGACTTTTGCTTTGAGTCAGTTATGTCACCTCCCACGATGCAAATAAATCTTCCGTCGCAAAGAAGGGCAAAACTGCTGAAATGTCTCCAATTCTGATTCTGTGTGCAAAACAGGTTCCTCAAGTCATTCAATGCCCATTTAAAGTAGCCCCTGGTTTCTCTTACTCACATTGTGTAAGCCGAGCCGGCAAATGATCATACTGGAATTTCTCTTCGCGAAATGCATTAGATATACCGCACGCACCAGTCAGCTTGCTTACTTTGGCAAATCTGCTGGAAAGGGAGTATCGTAAAGACACAAGAAAATAAACAAAGGATCACTACTGAGTAACTTGCTAGATCTAAAAATAGTTAAAGGGAAGTAGTATAGTAGTGTAGTATTAAGAAAGGCGGGAGTTTTACATTGTCTATTGATTAATCATTAAAATCTCAAGGTTTCAGTATCAACCAGGCCTAGTCACGATCACGGAATACTAGTTGACCGGCTGCTGCTTGCTGGGTGCAAAACTTCTTCGTAATCCAGGCAATTAAATCCAGTCGACCTATTGTTCCTTCAATTACAACTCCGGTGGAAATCAATTTTGATATTTCATTCACAAATACTTTTTAATTTACAGTCGATTCTAACATATACGGGTTGCAGTTTGCAGTGTTTGTGCTACTACTCAGTTTTTAATAAGGATTAAAGGAACGCAATTCAAGAAATACTAATTTAAGGGAACATGCCGCTTAGGAGCAGAAATTTTGCATTAATTCTGCTGATTCTCTTCTGTAATCATTTGGCGTAAGTCTAAAAACTTTAATTCACACATGTTAATCGGATTAAAATGAATTTATGTTCCAACATTGTTAGTTTAGACACCGCAGAAGGAAAGCAAAGAACAATTTCAAAATTGTCTAAAATTGACAACCCAAAACGAAATCGGGTTGTTCGCCAGGATAATACGAATTCAAGTGAAGAGTCCTTTTTTCTGCCTGATGACGACAAGGAGCTAACCCAACGAATTAAGTACTTGCCATTTCAAATGCCCACCAATTACAATAAATTTCAGATTCCGAGTAAAGCTTATGGTAAACAAAAACATCATTTGATTATTGTCATTTGATTTATTGAGTTTTTCAATTTTTCTATATTGTATTGTCAGTTTTGGCCGTTAAGGGGAAGGATTTACCATCATTTTTGTTTACGCTTACCGAATTACTAACTCACCCCATTATGTGTCACCCTCAGAATCCAGGATATAAGTGATTTGAGTGAAATTGATGAGGTAATCTAAAATGTAAATATAATACTTTACAACATTTCAGTCATTACAATACCTGAATCCAGGATATTACCTTCTCCATGGATATGATTCTCGCGTGGACGGACTACGTGATACTAGTTGATGGAATGGAAAGATTTAATGTTTCAGAGGAAGAAACTGATAAGACAATTACGGATCCACTTTTCAAAACTCTTGATCAAGAATTCCTTCAACAAATATGGAAACCTGATCTATTTATTGGTTTGCAATTTACTAGATTGGCTAGTGGGGTGGAATACTTACTGCTTGAAATTTTTCTAGAGAGATTAGTCAAAGTGACACACCCGGAAATAATGACGCGGCCTGTCACAGTACGACTGAATGAAGTTACTGGAGAAGTGATTTACGTCGCAAGGTAGAGACTAGTTTTGTATGTTCAAATTTATACAATATCCGATTCTAAAGTTTTTAATCGTAAGGCTTCGAGTGAGAATGGAGTGTGAAATGGATTTCCATTACTACCCGGCTGATACACAGAACTGTGGAGTTGAATTTCGCAGTCATTCCTATTCTCAAGATGAAATCACAATTGATTGGGCAGACCCAAATGGCCTTTCTTTGGAAGACTGCGGTGGTCCTAACTTTGATTTCCAATTAACAGAGAAAGCCGGTGAAGACTATCATCTTGGTATATGTCGGAAATACAAGTAAGTTTAACGTTTAATGCAAGTTGAATAATTTGAAATTGATTGTGCACTGAATAATATTTTTTAGCTCGGATATTTTCCGGACTCCAATTCAAGATAATGGCTCGTAGAAAACTTAGCTACCACATGGTTCAGACGTATTTGCCCAGTTTATTTTTTATTATAATCACTTGGTTATGTTTCCTTGTCCCTGCAACAATGGTGGAGGCAAGGATTGGGATTGCAATGACAACTCTTCTTACATTGACTGCCATGTTTGCCTCTGTCAGGTAACACAACGGACTTCAACTTTATGCATTTAAAACAATGTAAAATACGAGTAATCACAATTTGACTTTATTTTAAACTTTATTTCAACAGAGAGAGTAGTCCAACTGTCAGCTACGTCAGAGCAATTGATATTTGGATGGTCGTCTGCATATTTTTTGTGTTCTTGACGCTCCTGGAATTCACAGTCCTTCTATGGTTAGTAGAATTTATTTAAACAAAATATGGTCAGCACATACTCTAATTGAAATTATTTTTAGGTTAAGAAGTGCAAGCGCAAGTGAAGAGAAAAACAATGAATCACCTGACACAAAAACTGAAGAAACAAATAAAAAACTTGACCCCGACTGCGACTCTTCTACAGAAAGGAAGTTTGTGGGAGATGTAGAATATAAACCTGTTAGTCAAGGGGTGGACGATGCACAAAAATCTAGACATTTTCCATCGGCACACAAAGTTGCATTATTCATCGAAAGATTTGCATTCCTTACATTTTCACTTCTTTTTCTTGTTTTTAATTTTGTGTACTGGTCCTGGCTTTTGGTCGGGTCAGGGTACTTAAAATGGGAAGTTGATCCAGATCTCAATTATTGTGACAACTGATGCATGATAATATGAGGATTATTTTTATGGATAGCATTTTGGTAATCTAATTATGCACAATGTCCCAGATATGTGCAAATTGTGTTAGTAGTGAGCTACCGTAAATGACCGCTTAGAAGCCCCGCCCCTAATAGAAGCCCCTGCCCTAATAGAAGCCCCGTCC
>JAAXYW010001767.1:0-19073 GCA_036851895.1 Orthonychiurus folsomi | reverse complement strand
TACCACGCGAGATCAGAATAATTAGTAATTTTGACTTACAGATACAAAGCGTTCGTCCGTGCCTCATCTTTTTTCCTTCCAGTTTGAAAAACGTTTAAAACTTCACAATAATTTAAAATAATCCATTCTCTTGTCAGACTTCGAGCGGAGAGGACGTAAGGAGAGAGGAGCGGAGTTGTAAGGTTACACAGGAGCTGAGACTGTGCGTGTGTGTGTGCTCTTACGGCAAACTTATTGCTTTGAGTAGTGCTCGAAGGAGAATCAACAAGCTTGTTCTTGTTTGTTTAATATGTCGGCAAAGAATACTAGCAGGAACAATGCATCAAAATCGGATAAAAGTAAAAGGGGTCAAAAAACCAGTGAGGGAGATGAATCGGACTCGGAAACGGTCACGAAGAGAGACATCCGTGCAATCATGGAGGAGGTATTGGCGGGATGGCTGAAAAATATAGAAACGACGATTGACAACAAATTAAAACCCCTCAAGAAGGACATTGCTAATTTGAAAGCAACTGCCAAAAGCGTTAGCGCGGACAGATCGAAAAATTTAATAATCGTGGGGATTCCTGAGAAGACAGGGGAAACGCAGGCAGACCTGCAAAAAACTTTGGAGGAACTCTGGACAAAAATGGGTCTAAGTAAAATCCCATTAAACGACGTCTTCAGAATGGGGAAAAGGGAATCGAAGAATAGGCCAATTATGGTACAAGTAGCCATGATGCTGGACAAAAAGGCAATCCTTTCTGAAAAAAAGAAGTTGGGCAAAGAAAGTAAGATCTACATCAATGTGGATCTCTCCAGGGAGGAAAGGGAAATCGAGCAGAAGCTAAGGGAGCAGCTGAAGGAATTAAAGAAGGCCAACAGCGGGATTACCGGAAATATTCGTCGGGGCATCTTATTTACGTGGTACAAAGGAGAAGCGGCAGCCAAGTATAAATACAACCCGGAATCGGAGGAAGTAGAGGAAGCATGAGGGCAACCGCCCATAGGACCAAGTAACAATTTTAATCACAATTTGCAGTATGTCGATTATAGCTATAAGTTTAATCATAGGCTAAGAATTATATTTTGGAACATAGAAGGATGGGGTAAATTGTACAGCTTAGCAAATGAGGATTTGCAAGTTATTTTAGAGGCGGATATTTTATGTCTAGAGGAAACGTGGAATTTGGAGGAGCAAAAGCCATTAGGATATTTAGATAGGTTCGACACTTGGCAAGTATGTGCGATTAGGGAGGCAAAGGAGGGAAGAGGTAAAGGAGGATTAGCAATTTTATACAACAAATTAAGATTTTCAAATTCGCAGCTAATAGTGCAAAATGCGGCAATGCAATGCATACGTATATTCGATAAATATAACAGTGTTTACATTACAGTAATTAATGCGTATTTTCCACCATATTCAGAACTTGATTGCCAGGTTCAGGCCCTGGGGGATTTTATTGCGGAATTAGAGAGCGCGGAAGAGGAATTAGTGGTTGTGGGTGGGGATTTCAACGCAAGGGTAGGGGCACAGGGAAGCGCAGAGGATTGTTTTTGTGTATTAGCCGCAGACATGACAGAACTGAGAGAAGCCAAGGATATCAAAATCACAAAAAGGGGGGAAGAGCTTTTAATGGAAATGAATCAAAACAATTTAATTTTACTGAATGGAAGAACATATGGGGACATACCGGGCAAATTTACGTTTACCAGTTCGCAAGGACAAAGCACGATTGACTTAGTATTTGTAAATCAAGCGGTGGTTAGCTATGACGCCATTTCATTTCGAGTTTTAGACCTACATGACTCTCAACACAGACCTTGTGCGCTTACTCTAGAAACGCAGTTGGACAATGTGCAAAGGGGTATGAAAAAGCTAGTCTGGAAAAGTAACAATATACAAACTTACCAAAATAGTATTGAGGAAATTATAAATCTAGAATCTGGGAAGCCGATATCAGAAATTATTAGAGAGGGAGCCAAAGCAGCGGGAATGGTCATAACAACGCACCCTAATTATGTTCAAAACAAACCATGGTTTGACGGCGAATGTAGAGAAAAAAGAATTGAGGTTGGGCAAAGTTATAAAAGAATTGAGGACAGGACGGGGGACAATAACGGAAGATTGGCATATGTGGAAGCGCGTTCGGCTTATCGGAAATTGAGAAGAGAAAAACGATTGGAGTAAATAGAATTACGACCTGGGCCGAGAAAGCGGGAGTACTCCCGGAGGCACAAGGGGGATTTAGAAAAGGACGTGGATGTGAGGACCAGATATTCACATTGAACGCGGCAATTCAATTGGGCACCAGAAATAAGAAGAGAGTTTTTGCGCTTTTCATTGACTTTGCTAGAGCATTCCCTTCTATACCGCATGGCAAATTATGGAATAAGCTGTACACGTTAGGTTTATCCCCGAAATTAATTAGGCTTTTACAGTCTTTATACCATAAAGCAAGCACGAGAATTAGGTTAAATGAGGGACACTCGGATCAAATAGATATCACAGAGGGACTTCTGCAGGGGGAAACACTCTCCCCACTTTTATTCAGTTTGTATATTGCCGAAATTGAGAAGAAATTAAGAGACGGCCCAGCGGAGGGAATAATGTTAGGAGCTCTTGCTCTGCATATTTTACTGTATGCAGATGACATGGTAGTCTTGGCTAAAACAAGGAGAGGATTACAGACAAAAATAAATATATTGGAAAAGTATTTTGAAAAGCTAGGGTTAGTAGTTAACTTAGAAAAAACAAAGGCAATGATTTTTCGTAGGGGAGGCAGAATTGGTAATAATGTGAGATTTGAATATAAAGGGCAAGAGATTGAAATAGTAAATGAGTACATTTATCTAGGAGTCCCATTTTCTAGCTCAGGACTATTTAGAAAGGCTGCATCGCACTTTAAGGAAAAAGGGATGGCGGCAGTGAACGTCGCGTGGAACATAATCATGGAAGGCAAAATTAGCGACTGGAGTGCTCAAATGAAACTATTTAATTCCATTTGCGAGGCGACTTTACTTTACGGAAGCCCAGTCTGGGCGCTAAGGTATTTAGACGAAATCGAGAAAGTTAAATCTGAATTTTTAAAAAGGGCACTCAGGCTGAACAGAAATACGGCAAACTACGCGGTACGTCTCGAGACGGGTGAATTCAGGTTAATTGTTAAAGTTATAACAAGAGCGTGTAATTATTGGGGAAGAGTATGTAATATGGAGGATGAGAGATATCAAAAAATGGCACTAGTTGCATTAATTGCGGATGCGAACAGGCAAAATTGGAGGTCAAGTGAATACAATTGGGTTTGCCAACTGCAGAAATGTACGAAGATTGGAATTAATGAGGACATTTGGCGGAGCATGGATGCCAACACCGTATGGGCAAGGGCACCGAACATAATAAAGCACGCGATTGACACAGGCTGGGAGGAGGATTGTAGAAGGGTAAATGCATCTGAGTGGTACAAATATTACTCCGACTATATACACAGTAAAGGACACGTAGCAAAGTACTTAACCTTTAAATTGCCGAGAGGAAGAACGCGCTTAATTGCAGAATGTAGGTTAAATCAGGGTTGGCTGAAGTGGAAGATGACACATTGTATTCTGAACACAAGGACAAAGTGCCCATATTGCAACCTTGACGAGAATGAAACACTTTCACACTTTGTACTGAGATGCGCTATACACAATCCGGCAGGGTCTGAACTGGTATTGAAGTTTAGGGTCACGGAATTTGACGACAAAGCACTAGCGCGAATGCTGAGGAGTGAGGATGAAGCATTTTTATGGGAGCTTACTAATCTTGTTATTGTAAACATTAAACGTAGGCAAATATTAATAGAAGCGGACGAGGAAAGCTAAGTAATATAAAAGTAGTTAAGATTTAAATGGTAAGCATTAATAATTAGACATTAGACAAACCATTAACGCGTGGCCATATACTAAGTTATTTGCACGGATATTCCGATAAATAAGAGCATTGCGTAAGTTTTATATTAACTTATTAATTAGAGGGAGCCTAATTTAGCATAGTTAATAATTATTTAAGTAAACATTTATTATGAGCAGATCGTACAATGACGCCCAAATTTGTGATCATAATTACTGCGTGCCTCCTGGTCGGAAAAGGAACAACAATGCCGATACCTGCTGTTATATCCCAAATTACGCCGGGGGCAATTGCGTCATTCATCGGCACCGTTAAATCACTGTTCGGAACAGGAAGTGACTTCGCAAATAAATTTGGCTACAGTTACGGAGACGTCTACAACAATCAATTAATGTATCAGGCAGTTCAACGCCTACAATAATGCCAAGCAATTAGATGAGGAGCAAGTGCAGAGGTCGTCGATACAAGCAGACTTGGAGGCGGATAAGTATTATTTTATGATAGTATGTACGCTGTTAGCTGCAGTACTAGTATGTTTAAGTACGTTGGTAATAATAATAGCCAGGGCTAGATGGACAGACGTCGTGAAATCAGGAAAACAGGAATTAAAACAACAAATAATAAAAGAGCAGGAAATACAGGAAATTCTAGCGGAGAGGGGGGGTAGACAGTAAAATGATTAATGCGATTTGATGATAAATAAGTGTAAAATACTTAAGTAGCTAGTTTCTTTATTATATATAAGTTAGTTAGTATTCTGATATGTAATTGCGAGTATGTAAACTTGAATGGTCCTATGGGCGAAAGCCGAAAGGGCTAGTATCAAATAAATCAATCAATCAATCAATCAATCAANTTTTGACTTACAGATACAAAGCGTTCGTCCGTGCCTCATCTTTTTTCCTTCCAGTTTGAAAAACGTTTAAAAATTCACATCAATTTAAAATAATCCGACAATCCTGTCAAACTCTGAGTCACCACTCCGTGCACTTCAATTAAAATCTTTAAAATCAGTTAGTTAAAACAAATATCCCTCGTCCAGTCAAATCCTTGTCCCGGGAGTCACAACCTTTCACAACTTTCTGGAGCCACTCCACTTGTCAGAAGCCAACAACAAACTCGGCAGCATCAGCAAGGGTAGAATTGAAATCCAAAAAAGTAACAACGAACCCTGAAGAGGGGGAAGTAACCTTTTTCTAATAATACTCGTCTTTACAACTATCAAACCAATCAGGGTTCTTTCCTCTTGGAACGGCCAGTTTACGGCAAGGAACGTACAAAATATTTTCAATTTTGCATATCTTACTGCGACTGCAACGACGACGGCATATATGTGGGTGTCTCGGGGAAAAAAAACTTTAAAAATGCTTTAGTCTAATGTTTGTTGAAACATGGAACGGTCAAAATAAAAATAAAATAAAAGTGAGACTACAGTCCAAAAAAAATGTTGATGGTGTCTCCCTAAGCTAATGTTTTGGACTGAGGATTGAGTTAGGAATTCACTCTCCCCAAACCCAGCATCATTATCATTCTCCCACCAAGCAAAGCCCCAAACAGTTAACTTGCGTAGGGGAATGAATCCTCAATATCATCTCACTACTTATCACAGTGCAATCCAATGCATGGGACCAGCAAATATTGCTGCTCTCCCTCATACAAATCTGTAAGCTTGAAAGATGTGTATGTGCTTTGTTGAAAATTTGGTGGCAACGCCAGTCAGGGTTATAGTTCCCTTACTCGGAGATGACGTACCACAAGTATTTGGATACTTCCCGGGCCTTTCTTTCTCTCTCCGAATTTTTTTGTTGGTCTCCTTCATAAGTAGTGCCATGCCGTCCGGTCCCAGTCCCAGTTCCGACCTTTTCTTTTCTTAAGAACTCAAGAAATTACCCTCCTTCTCCTTCACACCCTTCACAGAGGCGAAGAGAAATAAAAACGGTCATTTTTTCTGGCGGGAATATTTTTGGGTCTGTCGTGTCCTTTCATGCATAACGTTTTTTGGGGTTCAGCAATGATATATTTAAATATTAAACAAAAGGAAAGCTGGCGGCAGTCAGGTTAATTTTAGGTGCATGGACGATTGTTGAGTTGGGAATGACTGAAATCGTAAAATTTTGACATGTCTAGCAAGGAATTGGGAAGGGACTGCTCAGACACATACATACATAAGGTATGTACATAAGGTACGTTCTTGAAATTGGAAGTTTTGAGTAAGGAATGGAAAACGTGTTAACTATGAGTAGTATTTTGAGCTATTTTGGAGGAGTCAAATGACATTTTGGTAATTATGGTGCCTGACTCTCTAATGGGAACAACGATGAAAAGTACTGAGCTTCCAAGGGCCATCCTTGGATGTCAAAATGAGGGTAGAGTCCTCCAAATTCTACTACTTCCCTTTGAAATTACTGAAACGTTGTGAATTTTTCAAGTTAGCAAACAACAACAATATTTTTCTACTATGCGAGATTAGAAGATGAGATAGCAGGATCATACAAATCGTTTTCACGATTATGTGTGAGGTACTTCGGTTAATTTGGTCTAATTCTTCGGCTAATAATTATATTCCATTGTTTTTACAATACATGGTATTCAAGAATTGGTACTTGCCCAACCAATGCTTTTTTCAGTAATAATTTACTCCTTATAAAATTGGTGAAAAACGGGTGCGTCGACTGGATTGATGCATTGGGAGTTGGAATTTGAAAAATTGTTGTATGCCTAAAGAAAAAGGATTGTGGCATTCTTCAAGTCTCAAGTGTTTTGTGTCAATTTACAAAGTAACCCTCCTAAAATTTGACAGCCTCCTTTTTCATTTCCTTCCTCTAAATTTAGATATTTTGAAACCAAATCTGTTGGGGGAGTTGACAAGGAGTAGCTCGCATTACCTGCCCATGTTCCAAGCGACTGACCTGACTTGACCGGTTCAAAAAGGTGATTGGTTCTACAACATGCTCTTATCAGACAAAAGGAACATTTCCGTGTGCACCCCAACATTAATATTTGCTTTGGCGATATCTATTTCTTGTTTCAACCTAAAATCCAAGTAGTAATGACTACTTTTTACCATGTAACTGAATTTACTATATTCTGTGGACATACAAATCAAAAAACCGCTTACTTGAGGGACCTTAAATCTTATTACAAATTCAAATCAATTTAGTTAAACTACGGCATCTTTCTGTAATTCAATTCAAACCTATCTGCATTTATCGTCTACTATCCTCTTTGATCCCAATTCCAAGGTGGATAATAAATATTAAAATTGTGTCTGCATTGCATTAGCTAGTATGTATTTCTTTAGTACAGAGGGCACAAGATTTAGTGCATACACGATGGATTAGGCACGATTCCTTCCTGGTCTTCCTGATCATCACGGAAAATAAACAGGTTGAAGTTGAAATAGGATTGATTGAATTAAATTCAGTTATGGGAAGGAGCAGGTCCAAATAAGCAAGAGGTCGTAGAACTGCACTTGGAGCAACAGGTTTCTCCAAAAGGTTTGTTTTGTGCATTAACATGGAGCAAAAACTTGCAAAGTGAAGTCTGACCTAACATTCCTGGATGGAATGCAAAACGTGAATGGGGATAATGCACTCCCGACTCATGCAGACGTCACACAAAACTAAGAAAATCCCAAGTGTGATCATGTGTAGTAGTAAAATTCTGCAAAATATTTTAATTTTAATTTAAAAGTTAAATTTCATATTCAAAAGTAATATCACGTGCAATAAATATTTGTTTAAATTATATAAGTCATTTAAATATCACACGTGACTGCTAAAAAAGCGTCAATGACAATTCATTAACATTGGCAAGCAATTAATCCCCATACACCTTCACGTCTAGTGCAAAGAAACATTATTTACCCATGGAAGTGCAACTTACGTAATACCAATGCTCCCCGGTATCTCATTTTATGATCGCTGCAACTCACTGTCTCCAACCACGTTTAATACATCCATTTGGTTTTGCAAAAAGTATAATATTTGCTTTTAAAATTTTTAAGTGAACTGATTTAATTAGCTTGCAAACTCAAAGTCAAGGACAGTTAGTGCAAAGTAACAAGTGCAAGGCTAAGGCTGCACGTGCATCTTCTTTTGGAATGACGACTTGGTACAAAGAGCGTTGATATGATTTTATCTTATTTGCACTCACAATTTTTTGCACATCTCAATCCCGGTTGACAAATGTACTTTTTTGCACAATTAAATGCAAATTACTTCAAAATGTGAGTTGATTATGTAATAGTAAGAGAAAATTAGAAAAAATAGAAATTCTCATTCAAAATACGACAAGTAAAGTTATCATGATCTACAAGGAAAACGTGGTTTTGATGTTATTACGTGTATTAACGTATTGAGAAAACCTTCAATTTGCATTTGATATTTATGTCACTGGAATAGTTTTCCGGAAGTAGTGGGGAGTGATTGTAGTCAAAGGAGTACAACCAATGATGATTACAACTTCTGGCATATGCTAATATGAATCTATGAAGTTATCTAGAAGTCTATTTGAATAAACATGTAAAACCTAAAAAACATTGACAATCATAGTTTTTAATGTCAATAGATTTTCCACTACAGAGTTGAAATGTAATTTATATGGTTGCCATATTATAGCAAATTTGTGTGTGTGTGCAAAAATAACACTACTTGCTAGTTAGTACTACTATTGGCATTGGCCGTGCACTGCACTGCTCACTGCTAGCAAAACCCGTCGTCTACGCACATCGATTCTGTAAAGTGTGAACCGGCACTACTATTGACGCAGGCAATACGCGTTAATAGTGTTGCAAGCATCTATGCGTATTGCAGTAACGCATAATTACCTGCGCCAATAGTCCATGCCGGTTCACACTTTGCGAGCATACCACTCTTCAACACATTGCTTTGACGACGGGTTTTGCTAGAACTGAAAAGTGCAGGGACATTGCAGTTCTAGTTTGCTGTTGAGATCCAATTCATTATATTTGGCGCTTCGTGCATCTAAGGAAGTGAGAATGCTGAAAGCAGGTCCTTCATCAAGGCGAAAACGTGAAGATTCCGATTACATGATGTCAATTGCGGAACGCCAGGCTCGGGGTCGGGGCTCCTCAATATCTCTGAAGCTGGGCCGGTTAAATTTTACTGAATTCTTCTTAAATAATATCGGCATGAGACCTCGTCAGCTCTTGAATACTTGGAAACAATTTTGGCAAAAGTTTCCTGGTCGCATGAGGCAAATGCACATCGATGCTCTACTTGTACCAGCCTACAGACATGAATGGGGCAAATACCAGAAGTGGGATTCCAGGTCTGACCTAAAGAAAAAACTTTCCCCCGAAGAACACCAAGCAAGTGTTGACTTAAAGAGGATGCGGAGATCAATTGCGGAAGAAGAAGATGCAATGAAGATGTTTGAGCATTGCTCTGGTTGTCGGATACTGACATTTAACATCAGTGGTATCATATTCCAGACACAGCAGAGGACTGTTAATTGGCTGCCATATTCTCTTTTGGGTAAACATGATTTGGTTTTGATCATATTGGATTTGAAAAATTTTAACTCATATTTTCAGGAAATAAAGAGAAACGAAGTCGGTTCTACAATCCGGAGAAGAAACAATATTTCTTTGAAAGACATCCCGGTAGCTTCAAGGCCATCCTCCACTTTTATCAAACCAAAGGAACTATGCTTAATCGCCCTTATAACATCTCATTCAATATATTCGAAGAAGAAGTGAAATTCTTCCAACTTGGGCATGATGTCTTGGATCGTCTTCGCACGGAGGAAGGGTTTTACAAAGTTAAACCAAAATCCTCACCTCCGAGCCTCCTTGCACGTAAAATTTGGCTACTTTTCGAAAATCCTAACAGTTCACAGCAAGCTCGTTTAGTTGCAATGATTTCCATCTTCATTGTCGTTGTTTCTATTGTGACGCTCTGCATGGAAACATTACCATTGTTCAAGAAACCGGAGGTAGGCCATGCCGTAAGCGGGGATACATTTTTCTTGACGGAGGCAGTTGCTGTATTTTGGTTTTGCTTTGAGCTCATTGTTCGCTTTCTTGCCTGCCATAAGAAGACACGATTTATGAAAGATTATATGAATATTATTGACTTGGTGGCAATTGTACCCTTTTTCCTCGAACTAGGAACTGAAGCTTTAGCATATGGCGAACATGGTAATTCAGATTCTTAAAATGCCACAGGTCATAGTGAATTGTTTCTGGGGTTCTTTAATTGTATTAAATTAACCGCAAAATAGCAAGTGGAAATCGTCCTCGAGCCATTTTATCTGTTTTGAGGATTGTGAGACTTGTTCGGATTTTGCGGATTTTTAAGCTTTCAAGGTACACTCCAACTTCTCTCGCGTTACCAAATTCCACATTTATAACCTAAAAGCGGAATACTGTAATTTAGACACTCAAAGGATCTGAAAGTTCTTGGACTCACACTTAAAGCCTCACTTCGAGAACTGGGGTTACTTCTATTCTTTTTGATTATGGGAGTGGTCCTTTTCTCCGCTGCTGTTTATTGCACAGAATCTGGTGACCAAGAATCAACATTTACATCAATTCCTGCTGGATTTCATTGGGCAGTTGGGACAATGACCACCCTAGGTTTATGAATACTTTAACACAATACTCAGAATTAATTGAAGCCAGCGAACCATCATCAGTTGTTTAATTTGTTGCTGTATTTTACATTTTTAGGCGCTGGCGATATGGTCCCTGTTACCAGTAAGCTCTTTCTTTAAATTATGAACAAACTCAGTTGGGATTACTTTTTTCTTTACTAAGTTTTGCAAATTTGTAACAGCTTTCGGCAAGGTAGTGGGGGGCATTTGCGCGGTGGCAGGAGTATTGACGCTTGCGCTTCCAGTTCCAGTAATCGTGTCAAATTTTAACTATTTTCGTCACCGTGAAATTAATCAACAAGAACTTGAGAATCGGCCTAAGAGAAAGCGGGCGGATATTTGCCCATTTCAACCAGAATGTGAAGAAAAACGAAAAACCGAGTCTGCGAATATTGTTACAGATCATGATGCCATGATGCTGTTGACTAATAATGCTGCAACACATACTTCATCGCGTACAAGCACTTCAACTGAACAACCATTGTCTCAAGAAGA
The DNA here is from genome assembly GCA_036851895.1 of Orthonychiurus folsomi. Taxonomy (NCBI): domain Eukaryota; kingdom Metazoa; phylum Arthropoda; class Collembola; order Poduromorpha; family Onychiuridae; genus Orthonychiurus; species Orthonychiurus folsomi. The sequence continues at coordinate 8,089 of JAAXYW010001767.1, read as the reverse complement.
CAAATTCAATGCCATATTTTAAAGGCTTTGATCAGAAAACTTATATACGTACTCGATCTGTGATTTAGGATTTGTTTAGAATAAACGGTTTAAGCGATCTGGCTTGAAATTTTTATAGTTGGTTTGTAAAAATTCATAAACTCAGTCAAAGAATCGATACATGAAATCTTTGATGCCAAACGCATTACAGACTACTAACAATTTAAAATACGTAATATATTAAGAACTCTTCTTTAGTTTTATATAGGTATTTTGCTTGTAATTGTAATGTTTCAAATTGTTTTGGACGCTAGTTGGCTTCTTCTAGAAGTCAACTAGCATTATATAGCCATAACATCATTTTAGTCTACTATTTGTGCATTTGTGTCCAGCGAAATGTAATCTTAAAAGCCTAAAATGTGTGTTCGTTCGCTTGTATTGCGCACCAGCAGCGCACCGTTCAATAATCTATAATCTTTCATCTAAACCTATATGCAATTAATACATGTTGTACAATTTTAATGTACATGCTACTTATTTTAGTGGTGTTTTTATGACAATTCAAAGGATTTGAAGCTGCTTTCCTCCTTGCATCCGATTTCAGTAATAGCAAGAACATTAAATCCGGAAATTTACATCACTTCACAATCACAACTTGACTGAAAGTGAAAACATCTCATCTCCTGGCCATCTATCGCCCCTACATTTCACCGGAATCCAACCTCAGAACGAAATTTAAATGCAGTCAAGTTGGCAGTTGTTTTTTGCTGAGCTGAGTTGGCGGTCTGACCATCGCCAGTGCCAGTGCCAATGTCATCATGTTCCAGCCAACTGACTCACAAAGTAAGGTTTAACTGTATTTATATCTATGGACAAAATATCAACAAATTCTTAATCATAATTTAAAAATTCACATTAATTTTTATTTAATACAATTTCCAGCCATACTGTTGAAAATAGTGGCAAGTTAAACTGAAATCTGTAATTATAATTTATATTTAAGTGTGAATTGAAATGTTCTGATTAGCATGGATTTCCATGTTTTTCTTATGATTTCTTCCTTCCGTTTAATTTCTTCGATCCCGTTTGAATTTTGGTTAGCGGGAATTCCCGGTTTGTTCGTCCCAACAATACACGAAAATTCATTTTCGTTCTCTTTCTAAAAATGAAATTCTCTTATGGCTGTTTTTTTAGAAATCGGGATAGGCCTAGTGGCCTTCGGGGTCTCATTTTTATTGTTGGGTGTCATACTACTTTTTGACAAAGGGCTGCTGGCTATTGGTAATGTAAGTAATTCATGCAGTCGAATTCTAAATTCTAAGAAACATACCGCAATATTAGTCCTCGGTGCATGGAGGTAACATTATTTCTATTTGTTTTTTTTAGATTTTATTTTTATGCGGCCTGGCATTTGTGATTGGATTAGAACGGACATTCAGATTCTTTTTTCAACGTCATAAACTGAAAGGGACTGGTGCTTTTCTCGGTGGAATTTTTGTAGTTTTGGTCGGATGGCCACTTGTCGGAATGGTCGTCGAAGTCTACGGGTTTATTTTATTATTTTCTGGTTTCTTCCCATTCGCCATTAATTTCATGCGCCAAATACCAATTCTTGGAAGAATATTCAACCTTCCAGGGATTAACAAGGTAAGGTAATAACAAAATATCTGTTTTTCTACTAATAATACTAACTATAATTTGGGCAACTGTTTCTTACGCATGATACTATCTGTGTCGTTTTGATGGAAAGTATTTTAGATTTAACTGAGAAATTTTTTTATGCAAATTCGACTTCAAAATGTTTGCTTTCTTTGTCTACCGGAATTGCACGGATTAGTTTTTGTTAATTTTAAAAAGCATATTGCCATGTCTTTCAAACCAAGCAGAGTGGAATACTTTTTTAAATTTGTAAATTTATTCGAATTGGAGGTTTGTGATTTCCCAACACATTCTTACTTAACATCCATTTGAACCTTACCCTTTTCTTATCAGCATTCCAGAGGTTATTTGTCTGTCAATGATTTTTATTTACTCCGTGCTATGTACAAAAATGGAATGCAATCAATTATATTTTTTTTATTTGTTAAATCAATTTCATTCATGTTTGAGTATTGAATTGACCTTTTTTGAATGCAATTGATTGTAATATTTTTTTGCATCACTTTATCGCTTATTGGCCTTACCTTACCTTAAACTTTGATCGTTGCCTGAAGCGAGATAACAATATTTTTATGTATTTAAAATCTCAATGCCAATCCTGTCTGATTAGGTTGCTAGAATGCATATCATAACGTAACGTGTTAAACGTATTTCGAAATCGGCATGTGTCAGGTTTACTCCTTACCCTCAATTCTCAAGTTTAACGATTCCTTTTTCTTCAATTAACTATATATTAATGGACTTACTTACGTTAGTGTCGGCAAGAGTTGGACATAAATTTATCCAATTAAGTGTTTATTGGCGTCGCTAGATCATTTCAGATTAGCAAAACCTAATTAATTTTGGGCTTTCTTCGATCATCCGTATCAATGATTTATGCATTCGGCATATCTTTGATTTCTACCGTTATCCTGGCACATAAAATTTTATCTTTTCACATGGCAGAGAATAGTACCAATGTTTTTGCGTGTGCCCTTTGTTAAAGAAAGAATTAGTAAGGTAAATTGGAAATTCTTTATATAATTGCAAATTAGTCGTTTAAGACCACCGCTTTATGGGCCAAGTTCGATTGGCTTCCTTGTAAGAGCTGCCGGCATTTCATTTTTAGAGCCTTGAAAGCAAGCTATTTGACGGGGCTATGAAATTCTGCCATAAATCGTTTGACTTGAATTTTGCCGCCAAATTGCTTTTCCTCCTGTGAATAACGTTTGTCCATTCAACCGAATTCAACATTTACGATAAATGCCCAACTAAGGGAAGTATCCGAGTCATTAGAACAGGAATTACAAGAATTGCAGGAATAAGGACGCATGATAATAAGATTTTTCCCAAAAATGGTAGCGCCAACTGCTCACAATCAGACTGGTTGCATGTAAATGTAAACTAAGCAAATTTGGATCAATGTGGCTGTTGCGCTCCCAGTCTACCAACGTATTCATACTAATTTGTTTTTTACAGGGCGATTATTCAGATTACGCAATAGTCCCTTAGCTAAATATGATGTAGAAAAATTTATTTGGTTTTTGCTTAAGCATGTAAAGAACTTCCGCGTTTGTTTGTGCATGCTGCATTGTGCATTAGCCAATTTAGTCAATTAATTCATATAACAGGGAAATTTTATTAGAAATAAATATTAGCTACACTCTTAGTTCAGTTGCATGTTTTGTAATTTGTTTCAGTTCGTGGACCGATGGGCAGGGGAACCTGGACGATCGAATGTATGACCCTTAAAGGCAGAGCTCAACTTCGTACCTTAATGTATAAGGAATTGAATATATCACAACGCAGAAGTGCAATCACCTATGTAATTTTGTAACGACAATCAACAAATTTAGAATTGGATTTTATAATTAATATAAATCAAAAGCAAAAAAATAACTTCAAATAAATGTGTTTGGATTATTTAATCAATCCATTTAATTTATTAAATTAAGAAGGAATCTAAGGTGAAAGAAATGAAGGGGCGTCGTTTGTTCGGTGGATGTAAGTGGAGGTTTTTATCGGGAGCGAAAAGAGGGAATGGAATGATTTTGGGAGGTGAGTGAGAAGCGGCTTGCCATCGGATCCTCCAGTCAAGCCTCATCTTTCTAAACTCCACCAAGTCCCATTCTCACCCAATCTTTCCACGGATGCTGACCTAAGCCCCAAAACCTTTGCTTTCACTCATCCCGCACAAAATAAATCCAATCACTTTTCACTCGCCACCGCAAAAATTAAGACAACATGGTTTGCTCGTAAGGACGAGAACCACCAAAGATCTTTTTTTATTCTTGAAGAAGTGAGTTTTCCTTTGAAGTGAATTAATATCAAAAGCTAAGAACATTTTTTTAAACAATTGGCCTGGTATTGAGGGTTTTGGAACACTACGGGGAATTCAAATTGTGATGATGTTGAAGAAAAGGTGGTTGTTGAAAGTGACTATTGTTGTCCTGTGTTGTTTGTGGAAGAGCGGAGTCGTGTGTCAAGAAGAGGAATTGCTTGAGTCAACTACTTTGTTCGGGTTTGGAGGTGAGATTTAGCATCATGTTCAGACATACGTTCTAGTCCTTCCTCCGCCTTTAAATGCATCTTTATCAAGGGATTTCAATGAACAATATTCGTCCAAGCTATAAATTGTGGAAAACAGACAACTTGCTAGATTTTTACTTGTTACACACGTTTCTCGTCTGGTCGGGCTAATTTATCAGCTTCCACGAGCCACGACAATCAACTTCTTTCTTTTTTAACACTCATTCTTACGAGCGCAACAGACTACTTTATAGCAATGTAAGATAGTAGAAATGCTAATTTTTCCTTCATTGAATTTGTGCCAGGTTTGCCTCATTAAAAATATTTTGATTACATTAATTAGATAGGATTTTGTTGAATGTCTGGAATGTATGTGTTAAGTGCAGAGCTAAGGTTCCGATCGGATCGGATAGCTTATCCGGTCGGATATCCGAAATTTACATGCAGAGCATGGAGAAAGTTTGGATCCCTGCTAATTCAACCTTTAAAATTTACATTGCACGCTACAAACAAGGCACAATGACTGTGTGTAGGGATTAGGGAAGGAGCACTCCTCCAACATATTAAATCTGTCCCTGCTATATTTTACAATTCCACAAAATCAACAGAATCAATTTCTTTATTATGGGAATTATAACCAGACAATTACAATCAAATCCGGAAACAGCAGCGTTGAAAAGCAAAAAAGCTTCTTCCACAGCACTAACTGTAATTTTTGGTTAACTTCGGCCGAATTTTTTGACAATTAACTAATGTTTGAAGGAGTATATTATAGTTATAATTTTTCAAACCAAGAGTTAAACTCCAATTGGAATTGAGTGTTCTTAGCGTCGTTTTAAAATCCTATTTTTTTTAAAGAAAAACGATACCTCAAGATTTTGCTCTTTAAAAAATATTTTATTCTTTTTGGCACATAAACTGTCGCAATATCAAAAGTGTGTTTATTTGTTAGATTGGGTTATTTTGTTAAAACCCACAAGAGGTTTACAAGGTACTTGGTTCGAAAAAAGATTTATTTTGAGAAGTGCATATGTGTGTGTGTTTTGCGCTGTGCCTAGCCCCGCCGAAATAAAAAGTGTAAAGTTTAACGTGGACCGGCTATCCGAACCGACAAATCTCCGACCTGATCCAAAATCCGAAAGTTTCACCCGAACATCTTTGGATCGGATGGGATTTGACCAGAATTGAAGGCCAGATTTGCAATTTTACCAAATTACTTTAAACGTTCGTCTGATATGGTTACGACTGTGTCTTGTGCATATTTTCTACCTTTTTTGGACTACTATATATTGACTTAAAACTGAAATTTATTTTTGGGCACATGGTTCGGAGTCTTTCGTAAAGATTGTCAGGTCCAAATCCTTCGATTTTCTTTAAGCCATGGCTGCCGCGAAAAGGGATTTATTTTCCCTTTCCCCGCATGTAAAGGTTGTAAATCTGGTCTAGTTTCCCTTCACGGCACTAGGTAAAAGGCATTACGGATTCCGAGGTGGTTGAATGTTTATTTGAACGATGGAGGGTACTTATTAAGTTGAAAGTGTAGGTGAAGTGGCGGAGGATCTTGTTTTTTCTAATTGTTTGATTATTGACGGATGAGGATATGTAGGTGGGTGCCTGCGTTGTAAAAATAGGAGGATCGGTCACTTGACTCATCTTGTATGGAAAGAAACAAATGTTGTAGAGGCGCGGAGATGAACCTCTCATCCGGTTTTCTTACACTAGCAAATGAGAATGACTCGGAAAGAAGTCTTAATGAGAGGTGGACTTGGACGAAGGTTTGAGCGTGTTGAAAAATGGTCAGTCAATGAAGGCGAGTCACGTCCGTTTTGTTTTGTTTGTTGAAGATGACATGATTTTAAATGGAATGGATGTTGGGAGGTTTGGAACAGAGGCGAAGGGATACTTTAGTCAAGTGACTGGGATCTCTCAGCAGTGTTTATCATAATATATTTATAAGTTACAGGGATACAATGACAGGAGCGTCTGCGGACAAAAAGATTTTTTTTTGTTATCAAATCCCAAGATCCCACACAGCTAATTTGTAGTCAGCAAGGTAAGAGTGGATCCCCAGGAAGTTTGAATACAAGTAGTGTCCTCACAGCATTATTATAATTAACGACCTCCTTTATTACTTACGCAACTTGATCATTCCGATGAGAAGAGAAATAAACTTGGCGCTGGAATGAAGCTCGTCTACTTCTAACCCAACTTACACATGAAAGTTAGAAATTTAAATTTGGAAGAGGCTTTTTCTTAATGTAGTAAATATTAGGATTCTTAATGCGCATCGGATGGTAGTGTCTCTTCTTTATTCTTCCAATTTGGATAAAATTCGCCAGTTTCAGTCGTGCTAATTACATTTGCAACAACCAGGTGCCGTTTTGGATTCAGATGGTTGAATGATAATTGTGATAGCCATCAATCAAGCCCGATATTTGGTAACATATGTATGAAGGATGTATAATTCACATTTGCTGAATCTGCATTAAAATTGAGAAAATCACCTAATCAAAATATTGATCTAATACATTGTGTTATCTAGTTGGAAAACTTGATTCTTAAAACTAAAAAAAACTTGTTGAAGAATAAATGAATCATGAAGTAAGGATTATTTACAAATATGTGAGAACAGACGGAAAGGGATTGAAGTGATTTGACTGGAAGAGGCTAAAATCCGGTGCTGTGTGTTTGGAAGCCTTAAAAGATTGATCAATCTGATGTTTGAATCTTCATGCTCCATACTAATATCCTAGTCAACCACAAACCGAGTAGAGTTCCCTGGAGTGATTATGAGAGATTTCCTCCGTTTATTCTTATTGTGACCTCCAATTCCAACTATGGATCTACCATGCAGTCTATTCCTGCCGCCACTTTGTATTAGTCATGACTCCTCGGGTTCGTCCCGTCGTCGCTTAAATGTTATTTTTATTCAATTTTAAATTCAAAGCGCTGGAATTTACTATATAAACTTTATTTTTGATGTAGAACATATCTTCATTTCATAAATTCTCATCACCGCACGCCCTTTTCTATTGTTTTCCAGTCCACGTTTAGCTTGTGTGCCTTTGCCGAACGCGAACGCGGGGAAATGCCCCCAAGACTTTTTCTAATTTTTATGAGAAATGGAAAACGATGTACTTGCCTCCCTTCCATGTATTATTTAAATAAAACGATCTTGAATTAGCCAGCCGTTCCCCCCTCTCCGCAGTAGATACTTTATTTGAAACACAAAAAAAGAGGGGAAGAGGAGACGACGACGGTACATGTGTACACTATTGTGCTTAATTGTATTATTACGTGTGTGGAGTGCATTGTTGGAGACTGCTGGCTGGAGACTGGACCGTGGGTTATACATGTCATGTCCATGGATTGCATTGAATTCACTTTTTTGGATTTTATCCCATATAAGGGAATACGTTGTCAGGTCGGTGCCTTGGACTCTCTCAGTCCCAGACTCCATGAATTTTCATCTTTAGGGCTTTTTCCACTCTCCCTGTCGTCTCGTGTTTAATAAATGGAATCTTAAGTAAGTACCCATTGTTGTAATCAGGGAGTAATCAAGACTGAATTAGACCACCAGAAGCAACACGTGCCCTTACGTTTCCTTCTCTTAATTTTATGAATTCTATTACACAAGACCATGTTTCCTGCAAATTCACCCGTTCTACCGTTTCTGGAGTTGGGGATGCGTGCGAATTTTCACACATTAAGAAGACAACAAAACAATGTTTGCAAATTTGCTAGGAATTTTAGTTCTCTTTTGCCAAGAGTTAGGGATTACATCACTTGGCAATTGTTAAATTGTACAAAAATTATTTGCGTTACACTTGGAAGAACAAGGGAGAGGGATAGTTTTAGTTTGGCAACGGCTGATGATGTTGACATTGAACATTTGGGTGGGTACGGATGAGACTGCGGATTAAGGTGAGTTTTGGCTAAAGGA
>JAAXYW010001766.1:0-19077 GCA_036851895.1 Orthonychiurus folsomi | reverse complement strand
TTTCATGGAGCTTGTGTTGTGGGGTTTGATGGAAGTTGTGTGAATGTGTCTGATAGCTTTGCAGCTGCTCTTTTCGATCTCTGCTTGCAGAGTTTATTTGTAATAAAATTTGAAAGTTGTGCGTTTCAACGACGCGACATAAGTACTAAACTACAATAAAGTAATAATTATTCAGAACGGACGCAATTTGTAAGCTTCAAATGATTTATCGCAATACCCTTCATCATTCATAACAGCCTAATGTTAATTTTGGCAGCAAATTAAAATGTGTCATCGCAAGTTAATTCATAATACATTCCTCTTTTTGCGATTAGCTGAGCAGGCGTTCCGTATTCGGCAACCTGGCCATCCTTCAGTACTGCAATAACATCTGCATGTCTCACCACTTTTGACGAATTTGAAACCAGGATAGTGGTTCTGGGAACTTTGTCCACGGATCTGCACAACCTCGGTAGAAGTTCCTTTAAAAACCAAACCCACATAATGTTGAATTTCAAATCACCTTTCAATAAACCAAACTATTATTCTAATTGAATAATAAAGAAAAACAACAGCATTGACGCACACCATTTAACACACCTGTTCTGCTTTTGGACCAAGTCCACATGTTGGTTCGTCTAATAGTAAAATTTTTGGATCACGAATTAAGGCCCTTGCAATTATGATCCGCTGTCTATCTCCACCGGTAAGACGAGCACCCAGGTCACCCACAATTGTATCCAGTTCCTAAAAAAAATTTGCAAACCAAACCAAACCGTGGCAAAACAATTAATTTAGCCCGACGGCTAATTTTCATTGGCTTACATCCGGAAGCTGTGCAATCAACTCCCCCATACCAGCCAGGGCTGATACCTCTTCCACTTTTTTTCTGATCTCATCGTCGGATAAATCACCGCTGTTGAATCCGTACGTAATATTGTACAATATGGTACTATTAAATAGTTTTGGCTCCTGGGGTACATAGCCAATGTTTGCTCGGAGATAGTTCAATTTTACTTTTGAAATGTCCACACCGCCGAAAGTCTGTATTTTAAAGTTTTCGTATGTTAGCAAATGGCATTTGCTTGTATTTTTTAAGTCTAAAAAGAATACCAATTTCCCAGCAGTAATGTCGTAGAATCTTTCTATTAGGCTCAGTATTGTAGATTTTCCGGAACGACCAATGATCCCAATGCAAGTCCCCGGTTCAATTGTCAACGAGAAATTCTGCAATATGTGTATATCTGGTTGGAGGGGATACCCAAACGTAATGTTTTCAAAAGAAATCCGTCCCAGCTCCTGTGGGTATTCGCCAAGTGTCTCAAAACTGTCAATTCGGGAATCAATGTCGTAGAATTTGAATATGTAGCCAAATGCTATTTTAGCTTTCACGTAGTCCGGTGCAAATGCTGTGATATGGCCGATCGTAATTGCGTTAAATGTGAGTAGAATGAATACCCTAGCCGTACACCCAAAAAAATTGCATCGTAAAGAAATTTGATTTTTAAATAATGTGTATTCTGTGGTCGTATACTCACGTGAAAAGCGTGACTGAGTCCAAACTTCCAACTTCATTCAGGTAAATGCCAAACCGCAAAATACTCGCCAGCAGAAAGAATGCTATGGACTCTGAAATAGAAATTGCAATGCCAAATGACATGGCCTGGTCTAATGACAATCTGTTGCAGAAAAAAATACACATTAAAATCTACCAAACTGATAAATTCAATGAATAGAATTGGTGGCACGTCCTTTACTTCAGAACGGGATGAATAAATTCGACATATTTTCTAATAATCCGTTCTTCTCGTGTAAGGCCTTGAATTGTTGCTACTTTTCCAAAGGATCCATATGCCAACTGTTGAGAATTACATTTCGTAAAATCACACTCCAATTTTTAAAAATACTAAACTCACTAGCAGAGATGGCTCCAAATACACGGCTTTCTCAAACTCATTTCTTTCGCATGATCGAATTTGAAAATAAACGGATCCGATATAGAGTGGTGAGACCAGGAGTAATACGAGGCTTAATTGCCATGCGTAAATCACAGTGAAAATTAAGGCGCAGAACATTCCCACCCATGTACTGATGGCTGTACCAAGTCCAGTGCCAATTGCCTATTCAGATTTACAACTTAATTAGTACAGGCTTTATTAGTTTACAACTGTGTAGTAATCTACTGATTTAAAAATCGGAGCATCACTGGCGAGTCGAATGTGCAATTTATTAGGTGAATGTTCCGGTTCATCAAACCAGGACATGGATTGTCGTAGAATTGAGAGGTAGCAGTCCTCCCGAAGGTTAACAGTTAAGAATTCTCCCAATGTGTTGATAAATACTGCCTAAAAGTCATTTAAAAATTTAAATTATTAATTATCTAACAATTCTATAATTCTTAAGGTGCAAAGTTCGTAGAATCCAAGAAAGGATTTTCTACCTTCAGACAAAAACCAACTGCCGCCGCAACTCCCACTGCAACAAGCATTTTAATCCAGAGAATGGAATCCGCAAATATTACACCTGGTGGCTCCGTAAATACCTTTAAAATTTGAGTAATTGCCGTTAGTTATTATGGCTTTTATAATCCCAGTTCCAGTTACAACTATGAAGTGGATTAGTTATTTACAATAAATAATTGACTAGAGACATATCCATAAGCAGGTACGATCAATCCACTTATAAGACATCCCAATATGCCAAAGACAAACGTGTTCATCATTTGATTTTTGTACAGGAAGATTAAAACACTTATCCGAGAGGGAAAATAGAAATCTTCCATTGACAACTGAGCTGGCTTCCATTTCTCAAAATCTATTATAAATTCTGGCCAATGGACACGGACACTTGGTGCAGCCGTAGGTTTTGGCTCTTTTTTAATATGAAGGTCAAATGTTTCGTCTTTCTCCGCAGTAGTAGTTTTACTTGTTCTACAATTATTCACCAAATTCATTACAATTTGTATTGTTGAAATTGTAAAATCAAATATGAATCTAACCCATGACGCTGATGTGTGTCGCTGACAACTGATGGCGGCAATGTACCTTCAGGGATAATCATGCCATCCGCCACTGCCATTTCGTAGTACAGACCACTTTTTGCTAGCAATTCCTCATGTGTTCCAATGTCATCTATTTTTCCATTCTAACAGCATTATATTACAAAAACATGGTGGTGGATCATCTAAATTTTTGGTTATATTTAATTGTTAATTTAGGAAAATTTACACGGTGTTCAATCCCACCTTTAAGATGAATATCCGATTTGCCAATTGTATCCGTGCTAGTCTTGGAGTGATTATAACACTCGTCCTTCCCTTCCGGAATTCAATAATATTCGCAGCAACTTGTGCAGCCGTTTGTGAATCCACTGTGGACAGGCATTCATCCAAAAGTAAAATCGGTGGATTACGTATGAGTGCCCGGGTGGCAACAAGGAGTTGTTTTTCTCCATTTGATAGTTGAGTCTGACTGCCATCGATTACAGTGTTGTAGCGCTAATTTCAATTTTTGAATATTTAATTTACGTTTAAATTAACCATCCACCCCTGCATTAATATTGTGTAGTGCATTATAATTCATTACGTGTGGCAGATTTTGTATAAATGAGTGTGCCAAAGTAACTTTTGCAACACGGATAGCATCCGCCATTGTGATACCCTTCCTCCCACCGGTAATGTTCTCAAGTACAGTTGTATTTTCAATAACAGTCTTTTGTGTCACGTAGCCGATTTGATCCCTCAACCATTTTGGATTCAAGTTCCTTAAATCCACATCATCAAAGGAAATCTGACCGGATTGTGGGTCATGGAATCGCAAAAGGAGTTGGATGAGAGTGGATTTACCTCCACCACTGGGTCCGACGATCCCAATATTTTCTCCCGGTGCAATTGTGAATGATAAATCTCGAAGTACCTGTAACAATGCACCAAATTAAGCTAAATACTTTGTATTAGATTTTAAACATTTTGGGGGCAAATGGCGTAGGTATTAATTGTAATTATTACCGTCGTATCTAGCCTTGACGGGTAGCTGAAAGTGACATTCGAAAATGTAATTTTTCCTTGTGATTTATGAGGACGTTGACCATGGGTTGTGTATGGGTCAATATTTGGAATGGATTCTATCAAAACCTTTATAATTTTTGAACATCCATATGCGCTGGCGATGTCTCCCAGAAATGGAAGAATACTCAATAGGCCAAGAACCCCGACGGATACGCAAAAGAAAACCTACCAAATAATACACGCTTTATACACTTTATATTGCTTCCAGCATATTAGAAAGGCAATAGTAGTCATATTTACAATGTAAACTTCTTTGGGTGAAATGGCTCCGCTCGCTACTGCGTGACATGCATACATGAATGCCAAGGCATACGATCCGAAAATAAGCAAATACAACATTCCTATGCCAAATCCAAGCATTTTATATTTTAAAGTGGCTGTGTCGTATCCCTTATCTTGTTCTGCGGAATATCTAAAAAAAATACATGAAAATTTCAAGCCTTTTTTTCATTTTTACATCAACTAAATGTAAACCTCAGAGTTTCATCTAATTCTGTTCCAAAGGCTGCCACAGTTCTCGGTTGCTGCAATACTTCGGCAGAAATTGCACCGATTCTTCCGTACTGCTCCTGCTGTTCAATGGATTTTGAGGCCAAATGCTGTATTTACATAAAAAATTTACATTACATTAGTAAAAATGCCAGGCAAATTAGACACATCCATACACTTAGAACACATAGCATTTTCCCAATGATGAATGGTGTGGACGAAGCAAAGATCAGCGTCAGTTTCCAATTTGTGCAAAGTGCAAAAAAAATCCCAACCACAAAACAAATTGAGTACTCAACCACAAGACCAAATTTCCGTCCGATGCCCTCCCGCATCCTTTCGATATCACTGCGTTTTAAAAATAAAGCATGGTTAAATTTAAACAAGCGGACTTCAGGATCTAAAATGGTACAAGTTAACTAACTCTGTTAGTTTGACCACCAGATATCCAAAAGTTTTATTCTCAAACCATGCCACATCTTGCCGAAGAATTTGGGTAACAAAATTTTGTCGGATTCGTATGATTTGACTTGCTGCAGCACTTTCCCAGCAAACGGTCTGCAAATTAAGACAAATTAAGAATTTGATTACAATTTAATTGGCAAATTACCTCGTACCTGAATAAAGGAAGCCACAAGAACAACAGCACCGATTATGGCTAAATACATGGAAAGTGTTGCGCAGTATGCGAGGTATTCTGCCTTTGACATTAATTCTTGCGTTTCATCATAATCCTGAGAAAGCCCAATGTATTTCCCAAATGAATTGAACATATCTTCTGCCGTCATGTCAGAATTCTTGAGGTCAAATGTCATGGGTTTGCCATTTGTGGTTGAGTTTTGGTTTGAGCCTTATGGGATACTTAAATTTATAAAAATGTCTTCAAACTTTTAAGATAAATTTTGACTTCAACTGAACCTTCAATTGAGAATCCCATGGCAAAGTGCTCACATGCATTGCCAAATAGGACTGCCAATACAGGAAAACTTGAGGCATGGATGGCTGTAAATATCACTCCGATGAAGAGGAGGAGTTTGTCATGCGGTGTTGTGTATTGAAACTAAATCAATTGAGTATTGTTAGAATGATGAAGATTAATTAATATTTTTAATGACCAAACCACCAAACCAAGTCAATTTTATGGCATAGCATGGGACTCACCATGGATAGTAATTTCCATAATCCGGCACTTATCTTTTCCAGCTCTATTCCAATCTGACCACTACAATTCATTTTGCAGATCACTTATTTGTAAATGGTATAAACTACATTATGAAAATAACTGTGACACCACAATGATTTACCTCTTCTTTTTATCCGCATCCCCGCCAACTTTTATGGAATCCAGGAAAGATTCCATTGTGTTTTTGGATCCCAATAAAATCCTCTCAATAAGATCTCGGATATTGTCCATTTTTGAACTGTAATTTTACTGACGTCCCAGGTTCCAATTTTTGTCAATATGAAAGCTCCCTTGCGCGAATACGCTCTACGCTGGAAACGATAAAACTCACTCGTTTCTTAAAGCAAATCCACCCCTACAACGCGATTAACCGGCATGACATACATACCATTTGTTCTGAAGGACTAATAGATTAATTGGTTCACAATGATTGTGGTTATATTTTAATTGGTGGTTGTATTATTGCATCCGACTAATTACAAGAATTCAGCTTACAAATATCAGATGAGATAAATCCCGCATTTCTTTTATTCGATCCAAGCTGAACGTATGTCGCGGTCGCATACTTGTGTGCCAATTAAATAAACAATATGTTATTAAATTATACTTGTGATTACCACAGTTCACGAAGCATTTCAGCACTTAAACTAACACTACACCACAGTGTAAATATAATAGGACCAAGATAGAAGCTTTAATTTTATAAACGGCAGTGCGAATGATACAAATCCAAATTTCCAAACTAGACTAGGTTTAACTTACCACACAAAAGGGTATAAGTAAATAACATTTCTTGTTCAAAACTTAAGTTAAACTAAATGCATTGCAACTGAAATACGGAAGCAAACTAAATCTTTTAGTAACACGAGTAAAATACATATAAATAAATTAAAAGTTGCGGCGCTGAACACTATTACCGAAGATTGGACGGTGTGTAGCCGTAGGCACCGCCACTATGATTTTCTTCTCCGTATTTCTTGTAGCCATTCTCCAGCCCTTGGTACACCGGGTTTCCTTGTTGGTCGTAGTAATCAAAAGAATTTCTACAAGAACAGAACCAAATGGTTTAAACTTGAAACTTATAATGCTCACTGTCACAATAAAGCCAGTCACACTTTTACACATGCTTCAACAAACCCATTACCTGCTGAATATTGTTCCGAACGGAGAAAACGGGAAGTTTCCAAAACTACCCGGTCCTCCAAATCCTCCGAGTACAGATCCGCAGTCCAGAACGCTGCATGTAAAAAACGCTGCACCCGCAACTAAAAATGCAATTAGGACACCCAAAAATATTGGTGGTAGTATGGCTGCTT
Organism: Orthonychiurus folsomi; assembly: GCA_036851895.1. Lineage (NCBI taxonomy): Eukaryota > Metazoa > Arthropoda > Collembola > Poduromorpha > Onychiuridae > Orthonychiurus > Orthonychiurus folsomi. The sequence goes on along the minus strand of JAAXYW010001766.1, from coordinate 12,044 downwards.
TGAGGGCTGTCAGCGTTCCTAGTAGTCCACCTTTCAACTGTAAAAACAGAATATTTATAAATTTTTGATTTACACGCCGACCGGGAATTATGTTTTCAACATATTTAACTATATTTACAAACAGATGCATTCTCCATAAATGTGAGTTCTTACAAGAAGTGCAGAAGTGCCAAGTGTTCCAATCAAATTCCCAGTCCCCGTCGTCGTCCCACTTCCAATTCCAGTGGTTCCAGTTCCACTAAGTCCAGGCATCATCATAACACCCGGGTAGGTCAAATTCCCGAAATTAAATCCAAATCGTGGATCCCGATTCCTTCCAGTTTTGTTTGGCTTAATTTCCGAGGATTCATCTCCTTTGACACTCACGTCGTTTTCGCCTTTAACTCCAACTATGAGGGCACCAATTGTAAGTTCCACACAAATCGTCAGCGCAATGAATGCGATCAAGATTTTACGAGTCAGTTTTTTCATTTTTTTAATATGATTGTTTTTTTCTTCCAAAATGGTCACTCAATTTATGTTGATGCAAATGAGAGTCAACGGGGCAGGCTCATGGAGTATTTATAACTATGAGATTTTGAGGTGTGCGTAATAATCGAGAATTTTGGTATGCAAATCCATAGTATGCGTGGAAGTGAATAATCAGAGAAATTAAACGGTTACTTGTTCCCGTATCCGTATTTTGTTTCCATTGTTGATTGGGAGGGTTCGGTCGCGGCGAACACTTGGTTTGTGTTGTTAGTCTCATTAGTCAGAGTTTTAAAAAAAAATGTCACGTCTTGGACAGAGGCGATCGACCTGAAACAAAGCAGATTGCGATGACAGAAATAGTCATTAAATCCTCCGCCCATGCACAAGATGTAAATGGAATGGATTTTAAGGTATTTGACCTNAAAAAAAAATGTCACGTCTTGGACAGAGGCGATCGACCTGAAACAAAGCAGATTGCGATGACAGAAATAGTCATTAAATCCTCCGCCCATGCACAAGATGTAAATGGAATGGATTTTAAGGTATTTGACCTCTGCTGACCTGTCAACCCAAATCCAATGTCAATGCTAATACTACTTTTCCCAGGCAATTGTTCATTTATGATTGATAAGTAAGTCCTTTTCAGATAATTCCCATTAATACTGATTGTTGAAAGGGTTAAATTGTGGGTCAGAGGATGCAATTAGCGCGTTTAAGGCACACCAATATTTCCGCTTTAATCAGGGATTGACATTTTCATCGTGGACGTTGCTCTGTTGAATTATCTCGCGAATGCCTGAAGAATAATATATCCTGTCGTTAGATTTTGTGGGGCTTCATTTGTTAAAAAATTAAGCTTCATGCCGTTGAGATTATGTGTCCCATGTCCACCTGCACAAGTATGGTAAATAAATGGTGCTTTGGTTTTCTGAAAAATCCAAATTGAACAAAATATATAAATAGAGAGAAACGCTTGGATTTTAATATAATTTGCGGGACACGCCATGTAAAATTTTAATTTAAATGTTTGATATTTGTCAATTCTTTTAAAGGTGGATGTTGGAAACATGAGCTGTTCCAAGTTAGGTTGGACAACTTGGGTTAGTAATCATTTCCTGCTATTTCAACGCCAGTAGCTGGTTGACGATCAAATCAGTTTTTTTGATTTGACATTTGACATTTGACAAGAATACGAATTTGCACTCAAACCCCTAAAATTTAGATAGAATAGTTTTGACTAATTGAACCACAGCAGTTCTGCTTCGGAAACTTAAACTAAATTTCCTTCTCGCTAATTAATGTATCAAGTTACATTCAAATGGTATTTTAATGTCTTGTTTAAATGAATCACTCATTTGTTTTGAGTTGTCTAACACAGTGGCGAGTTCCATATATACATAATGTGGAATGCAGTTCCTCATTTTGGCCTTGAGTTCTTCCACTCACCTTAACATACATCCAAATCCAGTTTTACAATTACTTTACCCCTCGCCACCACATTAAATGCACATGGCCTTCCTCCACATTTTAAGATAATCCGTTTGCAATTAATTGTTATTGTAGTGGATATTAATCTCCGCTACTTCATAAACACTCGTTGCCAATCCATTGGGTTGGAATGGCATGGCTGTAAATCAATCTGCGTAATTCCTGAGTCCACGTGTCCTCAACCACATCCCTCGGGTGCAAGTGCACTCAAAATCCCAACGAAGGTCCACCGTGTTTTTGTCCTCCCTGCTTTTGCGTACCTCGTGCTACCTTGGATTTGGCATAGCAAAGAAAGTACGTACGTAACGCGTACAGGAAAGGGTTAAACTACAGCCTGAGTTGTATGTCCTATGTATGTAATGTAGTAGTACCTTAACCAAGTCAACAAATGTTAAAACTCAACTTGCCATTCCAACTATATGCATTTTCCCATGCATGCTAACGTTGTGTGCCACCGCCACCGCCGTCCGTCCTGTCAGTCTTGTTCTGGATGCCATCGACCGAAGTGTGAAATCCTTACACAAAATACGTACGAACGAGCAAATTCCTCCTGTCGTAGTGCAGAATTGTCAATTGTCAGCTGATCCGGATTCAAATCCATATTCTCAGCTTGCTATCCCTTCATTTGCTGTATTAAGCAAACGACACGCAGACGGGGAGCTGCAGTACTCATCATTAAGTCGAGTCGTATCCGTCTTTTACGTGCATGAACATTTTGTCGCATTAGCTGAGCTGTGCTGAGCACTTTGGTGTGACAAATCAAGTGAAATTGGAATCCTTTGAAAGGAGAAGCTCAACTTCAACTGACTGCAGGTAAGGAAAATTGATTGTTGTTTTCTATTTAAATGGAAGTATTGAGGGTTTAAGAGGTAGGGGATAGTATTTGAGGTTTTAAACGTTTAAATACAAAGGGAGGGAACACTACTTTCTGTAAGAAAGAGAAAGGTAGAAAGGTAGATTTTGAATTATTTAGAAAAATAATTATTTGAGTGCGTGTCAATTCGGAGTTTAGGTTTTTAAATAAAAATATAAGGAAGGAAGTCCCTGGCAGGCATTTTATTAGGTGGTGGAGAAAGCAAAGTAGCCTGCTCTCCCGTATGGTATCCATTATAGAAAAGTGTATCGATTTTTACTTCATCAGCTGGGGAGGTCGTTTAGAAACAAGGTCAACTTTCCAAAAGTCTCCCTTCCCTGCATTTTCTCCGGAGAAGGACGACGACCGATTGATCGACCCTTGCTTTGTAAACAAACATAATTTAAAATTAAGTTTTCACAACAATATTGAGTATTATTTTTAGAATTAGAGATATTTTTGTTGAAAATAAATACTACAGATAAGTGATTCGGGCTTTATGGCTACTAAACTTAACCGGAGTTTAGTACATGACATAAGACAACCCAAAAAGGATTAGATTCACTTATCGTCTTCCGCCTTGACCTGGAATGGTAGCAGCACGTGCATGGCCAGTGGCAGGCAGCCTTTGTTCCTTGCAAATAGAAATCGAAATAATACAAATCAGTCAGACAAAGGCAAGGAAGTCCAAGTGACAAGGGAGTGTAGACATCTCACCACAAAAATAAATTTGATTCCATCAAGGGCATCTATTCCATGCTTGCATTGTGGAGCATGGCATGCTATGGAGTAATGACTGGCAATGGCGTGACCTCTGACACTGGCGGCCTAATCATTTTCGGCCTATCTTGTGTAGAGTCCTGGTGACACCTTAACCTTGTTATAGATTGTAGGTCAAAGTTAAACCATGTCCAGCCACGTTAGGCCACAGGCCAGGTCAGGCCAGGGCAAGCAAAAATATACAAAGTTAGGCCAGGCAAAGTTCTACGTCTTACGATTACACAGGCTTACGGTAAGCCTCCATCGCATCATATCATTGCATTTTGTGAGTGATAATTCGCACTTCGAGGCCGTGATGCTGCGGCGGGGCTCTGTAATGCGCAGTAATATAAACGCACGACGCATTAACATATAAATTTTCATTGTTCATTTTGTAACTTCCTTGATATTTGTGTGTTGTTGTGATGCTCAGCGTCGAATCTTATAAGAGTTAAATCACTTATTAAGCATTAACGGTTAAAAGTTATGTCTGGGGCGCAGAATAGTAGGCAATTTTGATTTGAATGCAAGAATTATGCAAAATCTGTACATATTGTGCAGTACTGTAGAAGCAATTATAGTATTGTAATTTTTGGATATTTGGATCCAGGTTCCTCCAATTTGAAGTCGACGTGGTATAGTCATTTCCTACGTAGTGACAATGTGTGTGCGTCCATCTAATCCATATGTAAAACCGCAGCTTTAATTTTGAAGTACATTGCATAGCATGATGCGACGTTGCATTCGTATTGCAATTGCAATGTGTGATTGTGTGAATCCAGGGGGGCTACGGCTAATAAAATGGCATTTGCTGGAACAGGTGCTGTTTTGTGGGACACGGAGGTGGCTGATATTTTAATTGCGGTTTTACAAACGCAATACAATTTTGCATAAAAAGCTATGATGGATGCACTAGTGCTAATACTTACAGGCAAGGTACAGCCATACATGCACTGCTAATTTGATGCGAATCCGTAGGTTGCATGAAGATGGCTGCGGTTCGTCGGGTCAAAAGACAGAGTCAAGTTCACTTTTGAGTTCATTGAAATCTCAGTCGTATACATCACGCAATCTTTACTTTGGGGAGCGTGTATGATCCTCTGAACTGACCTCGCCCGTTGGGGTATTTAAATGCTAAGATATGATTATGAGAATGCGGATTTCCGTTGATTCCCATCAGCTAGCATAAAATTAACTCTGACTATGTATGTGAAATTGTAGCAATTGCAATTATAGGGCAGACAGCAGTGCGCAGGTCAATGGTGGAAATTATTACCCACTGTGCTCTGTTGCGTGCGTCAATGGAGTTAATGGGTTGTTGTTGTGCAGAAGCAAATGCATAATGTATTTGAGGGGATGAGATCACAATGCTCAACAGTGGGGTGCCCAATTCTATGGAAAATTATGGATCTGGGATGCAAACGTTTCATCCAATTGTGCTGCTTAAGGGATTGTGTGAGTACTTAGTTATATCCATTAGTAAGTTTACTTGCTATGTGGAAATCCAAGTTCTAAAATGAGATTGATTGGAATTGGATTGAGTATCTGCCCGGGAAAATATTCTAATGCCAATTGCGAAAAGTGAGGAATGTAGTTCATGATTAGTCATAAAGTTATGAGATGTAAAATGTACTAACCTGACTGAGCAAAACGGTACCTGAAACAATATTGGACTAATAGTGGAATTAAAATATTATTTTAAACGCTAGTAAATAGTGACATGAACATCAATATTCACATCTTGCAATCTTTGCTATTTTGTTGACTCGGATTGTGTTGACTGTAAATTCCAGTGAATGAATCAACCTTTGCACTGGTTAACCCATTTTACTTCCTGCAAATAAACCCAATTCACAAAAACATTTCAAAGCCAAAGTCCGACTTAGAAGCACCCAATGCAATGTCCAAGCAGCTGTGAATGGCTTACTGGGGTGTCAACAGTACTCATTTGTTTTGCTCCAGCTCTCCGCTTTGTGTTTTCCTGATCCACTTCATCTATTATTCCAAAAAATGAAAACATGATGACCACTTGTGGTTTTAAAATGAGTCATATAGATTGGCTTCATCCCATAATATATTTAGCACCGGATTAGAATGTTGGCATAAGAAATCTGGAAAGCTTTTTGAAATTAAGACAGCAGCAGAGCTGATGATCTTCGTCTAGTAATGCCACTGCGAAGTAGCTTTGTCCGAAATCGGAATGCCAGGGTCAAAATTTATATTTAGAATTGCACACTGCACATAAATACAGGATACATGCTTAACCTGCATGATGCATAAACGGAAGGTGTAGCTCCACAATTGCCAAAGTCAAAGTGTTAGCGTTAAATGCACCACAGCACAGTACGAGTACGAGTAGTTTGAAAACCTCTCTGCTTTTCATACTTTAGTTTCCATGAAGAACGTTACTGTATTAAAAACTTGTCTACTTTTGATTTCCAGGATCAGCGCAGCGGACTTCTGAAATTAATTGGACAGTAATGTAAAACATCTACGGAAAAATCCGAATCACCTTCGACTACAACAATAACTCTTCTACAAAGACGCGTCCCGAGGAATAGACGATCAATTAGGTCCACAAAATGAATCCACCCCCAGAAACTTTTTTGTCCATCATGCAAGACATGACGATGTTCAAATCCGGGAGCTCACCCGTGGACTGGTGTGAAGGCAACTACCATCATTCACCTTTTATTGCAGAATTTGCAAATACCGTAAGTCACTAGCCACTCTGCCCCCACCTTCTGTCTTTGACTTGAGTACTAATTGAATTCAAATTCCCTTCCTCACAGATGAGCAATATATTATTCTTCGCATTTCCGCCCATGCTAATCCACCTCTTTGTTCCGTACGGCCGACTCTTCAACAAAGGGATCCACGTCATTTGGATAATGTTATTTGTAGTTGGAGCCTGCTCCGCCTATTTCCATGCAACCCTCAGTTTACTCGGACAACTTTTGGATGAAATTGCAATTCTTTGGGTTGTGGCGACTGGCTTCGCGCTCTGGTTCCCTGATAGACTCCTCCCACAATTTTTTAAAAGTCATAGGTAAAAATCACGTGTATTTGAAGAGCCATAAGCTTTAAATTATAAATCTCACTGTTTTCTTATTCAAATTTAGGCAAATATTTCAATTCGTTGTGCTCGCCGTCGCCATTCTGAGTTCGGGCTTGGCATTTTTGAAACCCATCATCAATGCATTCGCGCTCATGAGTTTAGGGATACCCGCCGGCTTTCTCTTGTTCACGGAACTCAAAGGGTAGGTTTCCTGACAACAGGAAGTGACATGATTTACTAACTATGTTTAAAGTGTTTAGCATTTAAGTTTCACTTTTACATGTCTTTTGCTTTAGGTGCCACAATACAAGAGTCGTGAGGTTGGGCGTTCGTTGCGGAGCTATGTGGGTCTTGGCAATTACATGCTGGATTAATGACAGGTAAATTGAGGCGTGAGGCGTGCGACGAGTACTAATTAGCAGCGTTTTTTAGACTAAATTCGTTCAACTGTAATAACAATTGGGACACACTGAAATCTGTAGGAATAATCGTTGGGAAGTTGCCAGTTTAAAAATAATTAAACCGGCTTTTTTATTTTCAGGCTATTTTGTGAAACTTGGTCCAATCTGAATTTCTCCTTACCTCCACGCTGTTTGGCATATTTTAATATTTATCGCTTCATACACTGGATGTGTCCTCTTTGCTTACTTTGACGCAAAGCACCAGGTAAATAGACCATTCCTACGCAGCACTCATGTCAAGCTCAAATTTGAAATTGCAGAACTGACATGGTTTCATTAATTGCAGGTTCCAGAACAACGACCCGAATTGAAGTACTGGCCAACGGATCGCTACGAAGTGCTAGGAGTTCCTTATGTTGGAATTTCCGGTTTCACCCTCGGCGTTGATCAAGCACTAAAACAACACTTAATTTTAAGCATAACTTTACTAAAGTTTATACCGACGGCGTACGACGCAACATAGAAAAAGAAAAACACATCGCTCCAAAAGTACTACAAAATCGTAACAGAGTTTTGTCTAGACCCGCCGAAGATTATGCAGATTGGAACCAGACTGATTTATCACGTCACGTCTTAAACATAATCCTCTAATTCCGTCAGACCTACACTAAAATATTGTAACCCAATGGGGATTTTATTACATTGTAATCAGAAAAACTCATTTTAAGCTCGAGTCTGCCAACTCGTTTTTTGTCGATTCACCAGTTTCGTGTTAATTTGTTACTGGTATGTAATGTACGTGCATTGTGCATTGAACATGGAGTTCAAGTTAATGTTGTGATTGAAATGGTTCTTGATGTTAACTACTCAAAAATGGCATTTGAAACTCTATTTTAATCCGAAAGCAACTCCAGTGCAGCATGTACAGCTGTGCTGTACAGAACCTGAAATGAGAATGCAGTATTCTGGGAATGTATTGTATTAAACATTTTAATGTCTGTTGAAATTGGAATCTCGATTTGTATTTTCCAAGTGGAAATCTTTACCTGTTAAAAGTTTGATATATTTTATTGAAATACACATGCTTGTTTGTAAATTATAATGTCATGTAAAAATCGGAAATCCAGATCCTATTTTGAAGGATTTCGTGGCGCAAATATTGTAGCTTTTAAAAGTTAATGTAGCGCACATGCAAGTGGGTCGACTCCAAGTGCTTTCATTTGTTTTAAGTTTTAGAAAATAAGACTATATTTACTCGCTTTACCATTACTCCGCATTGTTGTTCCTTATTCTAATAAACTAGTCCATTTTATCGGAATAAGAAACTTCCTCACATTTCTACGAAATTCGTTCCATCAAATGCAATGGATTTCATCAAAAAAGTATTTATTCACACAATGAACACACACTTTTACGCGTACTGACATTTCTAGCAAGATCTAAATTAAATCTGTGGAATTTGTGGTAATAATATTTGGTGTAGCTAAAAACTATGCATGTAAATCACCCTTCTCACCTGACAAACAAGACGACACAGGATCGTACGCGATATAATGTATTTGTAAGCAAAACCTCAACGTCTTTAGCGCTTTCTTGATGTCCAACTCACTCCTGGTACTCATCCAGGCGTTCCAAAGATCTCCCAGTTTCCGAAGACGCGGAGGATGCCGCGTAGAACGGGTAAATTGCCAAAACATCCGCCCCGGAACTTCGTGGCAGCATCCGGGCTACCCGCCTTACAGGCGTGGACGTGGACAGGTCATAAAACTCGATGGCTTCGCCGCGGGCGAGGGGCGCCTTACGAGCCACAGCCGCCGCAGCCATCGGACCCCTTCGACTCGCCAACAAAGATTCCTTTGTTTGACACGCGCAGTCCCGGACTTCAATACATAATTCGGAGGAAGGGGCGGATGCTACGGGCGTTTCCACGTCCGTTTCCGGATTTTTGAACTGAACGACGGCAGGGGTAGGAGCGGGAAAATCCAAATCTCCAAGGGACAAATTCCTGGGCCTTCGCATTGGTTTGGGCTGACCTTGACCATGGCTGTGGCCTGGAAGAGCAATTTGGTGGGGGTAACCGGGTGGTGGTGAATACGTGATTGGGTTATCCGGGGGTAGGACTTCCACGTTGGCATTCACACGGAGTTTTCGTACGTCTCCATTTGGACGGAGTGGGAGTTTACTCATGGAGGATTGGGACTGAAATGGAACTAGTTGAAGGTCAGGGGACTTTTCGATGACCGTGTCACGACTTTCACCCGAATCCGTTGTTTCCAGGGAGGAAACGGGGGCGGAGGAAGAGGGGAGAGCCTTCAAGTGATCCAAGGAGGTTTTCCCACTTTGTTTCTCGCTCATGGACTCCCGGGATTTTTGGATGGATTCCTGCAAATTGATAATTCGAATCATGCCGGATCTATACCTGGTATGATTGTAAGTAGATTGTATTTAAAATGTAAAGATTTGAATCGGCATTGAATAAACTTACCCTAAGCTCGATTAAATCCAATTTATCCTGACGAAGTTTCCTGTAGATGTTAAGAACGAGTCCACCACACATTCCGGCAATGAGGAGGCAGCCAATGATTGCGATGACAAGGATGTCTGCTGTGACGGTTGCTTCTGTCTGGGAATTAAATTAGTTGGAAATCAAATTTAAGGTTTTAACACTGCTTTCCTTTGTGCTAAATTAATTTGAACCTTACTCCCGCACATTTCTCCTCGTCAATGGGTCTCTCACAATTAACGAGCTGATTGCAATATAGTTTCTTGGGAATGCAAGAATTGTCTTTGCAATCGAATTCATCGTCTGTGCAAGGTTCACCTGAAAAAAAACATGCAGAATAATTACAAATACACCCAAGTATATTAAAAAAGGGAGTGGCCGTAAAAAAGCTGCATTACTTGCAGTGCTGTCCCGTTGGATTGTGAAATTGGCGAATAACTTTGACCGCTTTTCCTTCTTGGTCGTGTGAACCCCAGAGAAGAATCGAATGGCTAAAATATTATCCTTGGATTTGACTGTATTTTTAATAATACTCCCACACATTTTGTCCGGTTCACCAACAATCCCTAAGAACTCCTCCCGGGATGTATAGATTTGTATGTAATTGTCTCCACATTGATTTGGACGCTCTAGAGCCAATTCCCGGGATGCAAATTGAAGGAACACTTTTTTTCCCTTATCCGCCTGTACGACCCAAGTGCAGTCCACTGCTTCACTGTAATCCAGTGCTTTTTGCCAAATCTCCTCTTCAATTGTTGTCGTGTTGATGTAGCCCTCCACTTCCGTGTACACATTTGAACAGTCGCCGATTTGGCGTTTAGTGGCTGGGAAATAAAAGACCACGTGAAATGTGGGAAGTTACTATGAAAAGGACACATGAGCTAACTAATTATCTACCTGACTTACTTGATGTTATTAATGTCAAGTTTATGACTTTTATTAGTTAGTACTCACTTTGTGCAGGAACGTAGGTGATGACGGCACGGAATCCGGCGTACTCGATTGTTTCATCCGAATGGAATCTGAGCCACATGTAACGCCCCGTGCTCGACAGGTAAGGGAAGGGTGCCGTGAAGCCACAATAGCGGCCCTTCAGTGTAGAATACCCGAATTCCCCATCTCGAACTTCCAGGTAATCAAATTTGCACACCCCCTCATCCCTATCCTCCATCTCAAACACATCTTGAAATTGGATTTGTACAATGTAACCAGGTTCGGCTGAAAATAGTGAATATTTACAACGAACTGAAACAAAATTTAATTATTGTGAATTGTACCTGTGATTTGTTTGATGCATTCAATTTTACGTGGGTATGTGTTTGGGAATAAAGGTGAAGTGAATATGGTTTCACTGAGACCATAAGTGAAGGAATTGCAGGGATCAGCAACTAAACTATTTGGACCCATTTGGGGCGCTGAAGTGACATTATTGGCGGCGGGTAAGGTAATGGCTTGAGCCTGGATCGCTTTTTGTTTCAAAATCTTCGTTTCATGTGGGGTCGTCCGATGCGTCGTTGAATTGGAAAAGTTTTCTTCGCCAAGGGCAGGCTTTCCGTCCACTCTCAATCCGTGGTTCATTAAAAGCAAAGCTGCACCAAATAGAAGAAACGAAATTAAATTTCTAAACTAGGCTAAACTCGACTCTATCTGTGCTGGAGTTGGTGGTATCTTATGCTAGTTTAGGTCAGTAATAACGTGGCTTATAAAAATTTGACACGGCATTTAAATAAGTTAAAAATTAAATTTACCAACTCTCAGAATGTACAACATGCAACGTACTCAGAACAATGTATGTTTGGCAGAAAAATATCAATATTCGAAACTGAGCAACATTTGGAAATTTTAGTGGAGGTAAGAATGTAAATCTTCAGGTTAGGTTTGCTAACGTGTGGTATGCGTGCATGCATTCGACAAACGAAGTGTGTAAACCTAATATTCTGTTCCGTATGTAAATACTTGGAAGAGAAGAAGCCATGGATAAAGAATAAGTCATTTCGCTCCGTCGTCTGTCACACGATCCTTCATTTCGTGAAAAATCGGTTAAATAGACAAGAAGAATGTCACGGAAATTAAATCCTCCCATCCTCGGGTCCGACATTTACTCATTCACAGGGCTAAAACGTGTATGTAGAAGACATTTTTATTTTTAGCTGACACTCAAAATTGAGCTCACTGTTGAAACTTTAACGTAATGGTACACCACACCTTTCTCAAGTATAGGGACGGACGACTTAAGACAGGTTTTTGGCACTCATGAAATTACTATATTTTTTGTCACGCCTTTTCATTTTATTTCATGACGCTACGCTCCAATACAATTTCCATTCGGTGCGGGTGTAATGTAAATGGTACGTGCGTTGCCAAAGCGTGTTCAGCACCTGGAGCTTTTAAAATTCGAAGAGAAACGAATTGATGTTGAATCGGCTATGGTACACAACTAAGGCAGTTAAACCTTTGGAATTTGGATTCACAAAAATATTGGTTTGCAAAACATTGCTTAAAATAAAAACC
>JAAXYW010001765.1:0-19095 GCA_036851895.1 Orthonychiurus folsomi | reverse complement strand
TGTCGCCAGTCTTTCGGAATCAGATAACACATAATTAGGTGCATCTGCATTAGTCCGTTCGCTACATGGTTAGGGCATCAAAGCACAGGGCTTAGCACCACAACACCACGGCGGCTGGCTCTTTGGCATCTCCAGTTGGACTAGTGTCATCTGATTCGCTGACAACAATTAGATTTGAGTATGAACTGCAGAATCATTTTATCTATTATTATTTATTAATCAAATAATTGAATCTGATATCTTACTTCGGTGTCCGTCTCTTGCAAGAAGTCCATTGTAGCTTCATGTCGAAAGAATGGCCGCCGTTGTAGTCCACCCCCAGTTTGGTTTTTAATTTCTAGCAGCTTTCGGCGATGTCCTATATATTGGTTTCTGAGCCTTTCCCATATGGCACTGCACTCTTTCCCTAAGTACAGCACATAATTTCAAGCTGAACTTGTATGTTTACAATTCACAAATTTGGCACATACAAATTTAATTATAATTATTAAAAAAATAAAATTTCCTCACCTGCTAAGTTGAGCTGTTTTCCTATTGCAGTCCATGCGTTTTCCTTTGCAATTGAATTTCGAAACAAGTCGTCCCGTTTCGAGTAAAGACATGGGTATGATTGCACGGAATTAATTACCTTCTCCTCTAATTCCGCATTTGGTGCCATTTTCACTTTGCACTGATCAGACAATCGTTGGAGCTCGGATGAAATTCTGATTGGAACTGGGTGATTTTTTAAAACCAAGTTCGGATTTTGGCGCATCGGGACATTGGCAATGTAAATGCAATGCAACTTGAGCATATTTCAAAGTCCAGTGCATTGCACTAGGAGCAATGACCTCGCGCAACTCCAACACATTGCATTGTTCATTGTTCATTGACCCTATCTGCAAACCGTAGCTTAAAATAATTTTTCATGACATCTACCGCTATTTCGCGATTCCTTCACGACCAAAAAGTACCTGGCCCGTCAACTTTCAAAAGTGACGTGAAACTGTCGTGAAGCTGAAGTGAAGTTGACGTGACAGTAAAGTATAAACTATTCAGTTTTCGTCACGTGACGTAGAGAGGACGTGAAGAGGAAGTGATCGCAAAACCAAAAGGAAGTATAAACACGAAATCGTGAACCAATCGTGAAAAATGACGTGAAACTGACGTGAAACGTGAAGTCTAAACAGAGCATTTATATTAATCTGGCAATATAAAAGCAACGCAGAATGCTAAAGTCACGAAGTAATACCCGACTCGCATTTTCTGGGGCATCACTGGTAATCAATCAGTTTTAATGGAGACTATGAATATTTTAACATGTAGAATCAAAACCACACTTCCAGAAAGTGCGAATATTGCATATAATTAATTATCTTTGCAGATTTTGGCGTGTCTTTTGTTTTTTATTTCCGTTTGGCTGCTAGTCGTCGCCAATCACAATGACGAATGTGGGTATACGGGACAGCATGGGTTTTACAATGACCTTCCTGGTCGCAGAAGATATGATTACGGGGGAGGGAAGGTACGTACTATGTATTATGTATACAGTTTAATGTGTAATGTACTACACATGAAAGCCTTCCGCGGTAATAAACATGTGTTTTTATGATAACAGTAATTGCAGTTAACTCATCTTTTTTGAATCATTTATGCAAATTGAATGGCTATTACAATGAGTAGTTATATAGTCACAATTTTAATACTACTCGACTGACTGAGCTTTTTTTAATTGTAGTAGTTGCAAGCTTTGCTTTTCCTTGAAAATTTCGTTTTGGAGTCTTTTTTCACATGGAGGCTTCGTGTACTTTTATTCATTATATTTATCTACTTCACTCCTATTCTTTTCATTCTATTTTGAAGGAGCCGAGAATGGTTTTGCACGGACACCGTACCAAAATGGAATTCTGCCGGTGGAGTTTCCCTCACGACAGCCATTTTTCAATTAATTGGATCTGGATTGTATTTCTACACCTCCTCATCAGCCCGGGCTTTTAATGTGATCAAAATTTCTGTGTTTTTAAGTGTAATTGTCTAAAATGCAATTTTAAACATAACATTCTTTGTTTTTCAGAACCCGAAGCTGAGAACTGGGTAGTGGTGTGCGAGTCACATGTTGTACATCAATGGGACGTTGATATCCATTATCATAGTGAAATCCGCAGATATTTTCACAGCATAGGCTGCCAGGCCAAATCTTGGGCTATGCATATGTAGGGATTTTGGTTGTGAACATGATCGGCTGTCTAGTATTACCCCTCCTGACATTCTGTCTCATTTTGAGAATGATGAGTGATGACAGACTGGAGTCTGAGGCTAAGTTCAATGACACTGGAAGCACGTATTCCTTCCGTGATTGAAATTACACAAAAGCAATTTTGTGTAATTGTACAAACATATTTTTCGTATCAGTCTTGATAGAGCAACATTATTTTAAAGTGCCATCGTATTTAAGTTTTGAATTCTGTGTTAAATCTTTAATAAGTGTTCAGCCCATCACGTGTGTTGAAAGTAATCTGTATAGATTTTATTTATGTATGTTCTGGTCTTCCTTGCACGTTGATTTCCAGTAAAGTGACATACTTACCAAAGAGATTTGGTTGTAAAACTAATATTGACATTTTTGACGAAGCGCCGTCACTTGACAGGTGGGCTTCGCTGAATCACAATTTCACTGAAAACAAATTTTAATTGAATAAACTCTAACTTCCAAGAATTTATTGAAGTCCTTTTGTTAACTCAGATCTAGGTTTTGTAAGTTAACTATGTAAGCATATGCACATTTTACTGTAGTCATTGACATATTATTTGAGGAGAATTAGCACTGTCAACCCAAAAAGTACATATACGGGAGCTTAATCCATTTAATCGTTTTAATCACAACTTTTCCAAGTTCATGAGTGGAACACGTAGATATTTACATCATACCCATATCTTGTTTTCCACTTTACATCATCGCAGAGTTTGGGATTTTCTGTTTGGTTATAATTTTATTTTCAAGTGCGTCTTGCAATCGCTCAGTTAGATTAACATTTTCAGTAGATATTTTGATTTCAACCCCGGTCGTGTGTGCAGTCCGTAATATTTGTTGGATAAAAAATGAAAATATTATTTCTTGTGCTTGGGTTCGCTGTGCTTGTACTTGGAGCACCGGATGGGCAGATTTCTTATGCAAATTCTGTCGTCATTCGATCTTTTCCATCTAAGCCGGAGCAGTATGAAGCTCTTCACGAGTTAGAAAATTCCGCAGATCTGGACTTTTGGACTGACATTCGGAAAGGAAAGCCTGTGGACATAATGGCCAGTCCCCAGTCATTAGATGTGCTCATCGTCCAACTTAATAAGTTTAATATCCCTTATGAAACATTCATTTCAGATGTCGAAAAGTAAGTAGATATACAATACGAATAATAATACTGTTTGCTCTTGAAATACGAATACGTGGAATTCTTATTAAATTCCAGAATAATCCAAGAACAAAAGTTGGCGGCGGAAAATAAACCCAAATCTCCAAAATTTGGATGGGAAGCATATCATACAATTGACGAGGTTGGAGAACATCAAAATATTATTCTGTAATTCTATGACTTCAATATTCTGAATTTCTAATTTTGCAGATCCAAGCATTTCTTTATGAATTGGAGGCCGAGTATCCTAGCTTGATAAAAGTTGAGACCATTGGCAATAGTTTTCAAGGCAGGAACATGACACTCGTTAAAATTTCAACCGGAGGCTCAGGAAAACGTGCTGTTTTCATCGATGGAAGTATGCAACGACTTAAATACTCAAAATGTACAATTTTTACTGTATACGAATACGAAATTTGAATGGCTGTTTTTAGACATCCATGCAAGGGAGTGGATTTCCCCAGCCGTCGTGACTTACATTGTTAATGAACTCGTGCGAAAAGCGTACTTAAATCTGGATGTATTATCCATGTATGACTTCTACATTGTACCCAATGTGAATCCCGATGGCTACGCTCACACACACTCTACAGCTCGGCTTTGGCGCAAAACAAGATCGGATCATAATTCAACTGGAGGTTGTATCGGGGCGGATGCGAATCGAAACTGGGGTAACATGAAACTTGCAATTTTACACATGCCGCGCAACAATATGCATGACGGAATTAGATATTATTAAATTAGTTTTCTTTTTTGCAGGATACAAATGGGGAGGTCCCGGCGCCAGCCCTGACAAATGCTCAGATACATTTAGAGGTGTGGCCTCATTCTCTGAGCCTGAAAATCAAGCAATTGCAAATTTCATCCTCAGCGAACCTGTGGATTGGGAGTATTTTCTTACATTCCATAGCTACAGTCAATATTGTTTGACTCCATTTGCGGATGGTGTACTTCCGGAGGATCACGAGGAAATGGTAGGAAAATACTAGAATAATAATACATTGCACAGTACGCGCTTGATTGACTGCACTTTTTATTAATTAGCTTGCCAAATGCGAGGTGTTTGCATCAGCCCTGCGTGAAGTAGCTGGTACAGTTTATTCTGTTGGAAATTGGCAAGATCTTCTATGTGGGCACAACATAATGTTACACATAATTTTAGCACACCAAGTTGGATGTAATGTGAATTAAATGTAAATGTGTATAAAAATACAGATACATCAAGTGGAACATCCCAAGACTGGGCGAAGGCCATCGCGGGTATTAAATACTCGTACACAATTGAATTGAGGGATAAAGGGGCATTTGGATTCTTACTCCCACCGGCTCAAATACAAATCACCGGGGAGGAAACTTGGGCGGGGGTCAAGGCTATGTTAAAACAGTAACTTAAATCGCTATAAAATCCAAACCAGATAACTTGATGATGAACTATTCAATTTTTTAGCTTATGAAAAGTATCCGTGAGTAAATATATTGAGTTAGTTTCAGAATTGAAATGTTGTCATTGTCATGCAGCCAGCAGTAATTCCTTAACCTTTATGACTTATAATGTAAACTAACAAGGGAACCTCACTTAATGAGCACAACGTTCAGAGGTCTCATATTTTTTTCGAGATACCCCACTATCCCCTGACCAAGAATCAGCAAACAAACTTCTGCAAAAATCTCCTGGGTTTAGCTACCAAATTTTTGAAAAAATGTTTGAAATTTTTTTTACAGGGGGGATATGTGAAACGTCAAATTCCCCATGTTAATCAGCATGGAAATTGAAAGTTTTTGAAAGTCGATTTTTAACTATTACAGGCATGAGCGGACGGTGATTGGTGATGGTATTGGTGATAAGTAAAATTCTGTTAATTGATATTTAAGGTCAACTATAAACTCTGAGGTTATTTCTGACCTCTTGAGGTCATTGGTAACCTCTGGTGACCTAAGGTCAACTATAAATTCTGAGGTTATTTCTGACCTCTTGCGAGGTTATTGGTAACCCCTGGTGACCTAAGGTCACCAAAAGTAAAAACTATGAAACCCACTAAAACATGTCATTATAGGGCCATCCATGGGCGTTTATAGATTACATTTATAGACTATAGGTCAGCGGTGACCGTCAAAGGTCAAAGGTCAGCAATGACATTGGACGACTTAAATTAACTTTTATTCAACTTCTGGTCAAAGTCAATGATGTTTCAATGTCATTACTGACCTTTGACGGTCACCGCTGAACTATATTCTATAAACGATAGTCTATAGTCCATTGGATGGCCCTATAATAACATGCTTTAGTAGATTTCATAGTTTTTACTTTTGATGACCTTAGGCTACCAGAGGTTACCAATGACCTCAAGAGGTCAGAAATAACATTAGAGTTTATAGTTGACCTTATTAAATATCAATTAACAGAATTTTACTCATCACCAATACCATCACCAATCACCGTCCGCTCATGCCTGTAATAGTTAAGAATCGACTTTCAAAAACTTTCAATTCCCATGCTGATTAACATGGGGAATTTGACGTTTTACAGGTCCCCCCTGTAAAAAAAAATTTCAAATATATTTTAAAAAATTTGGTAGCTAAACCCGGGAGATTTTTGCAGAAGTTTGTTTGTTGATTCTTGGTCAGGGGATAGTGAGGTATCTGGAAAAAAATATGAGACCTCTGAACGTTGTGCCCATCAAGTGAGGTTCCCTTGTAAGTTAAACTTAGAACTAAAAGTACAATTTCTGCAATTATTTCAATTTCCCCTTTAGTATTTTATAGTATTCTTGACGAAAATCCTTTCGAAACAAGCCATAGATTAATTGATTTAATATGGATGCCGGAAACTGAAGGATCCAGCGCAAATAAGTTGTCACCCAGTGAGGTATGCTTAATGCTTTTGATCGGATCATCCTCCACACCCAAAATCTCTATAACCCTAATCCCGACCACAGTGACATTGAGTGACGTGTATGCAACAATAATGACAATAACTTCAATTAGAGACTTGTTAAGAAAACGCACTTTTCAGCTAAATTGATATAATTTCAATCCCTCAAATTTTGATCCTTGCATTTTCCCACTGCCGATGTTAAGTTCAAAAAATATTAATCAAGCAAATTTAAGGCAATTTGTTTTCCTGACTTCAAAATACGCATAACGCTCATCAGGTTGGGTACATTTGTGACTATTAACCATAAGCGCGCGCTTGAATACATCTTCAACAATATAAAATGACTAGATGCATCAAAATGTACGAATGATTATGTTTGTATTTCTGTTTAATGTCACTCCGATTGATCTTGGTCGGCGAGGATGGCAATAAGAGGCAGGAAAGCGGATACACGAGTGTAAATGGCTGGAAAGGATGGTTTAACAATGCATTTTCCGAAACCGAAACTCACAATTCCAACTTGTGTGAATGAACCGGTTGTCGATGATTGAATCACAAGTGGACCACCACTGTCTCCCTAAAACAATCGCATTTTTGTTGAATGTTATTGTTGATCTACAATAAATTAAGTGAACGATTTGACTTACAAAACAAACTGTCCCATTCCAAGGAGCAAGGCCACACAATTGAGAGTCACTGACGGCGCACTCTGTTCTGTTCAGAACTTGAATCGGCAATTTTTGTAAATCTATTGTCGTTGCCCGGTCATCCGTACCATTTAATCTACCCCACCCACTCACCCAGCCGTCCCCGTCCTCTTTTCCTCCATCTATGTGTTCAAAATATGAAGTAATTATTTCAAAATGGAATAGCATTTTTTGAAATGAAAAAATGAGTTGACGAATTTTTACCCGGTTCCGGAAGACATACAGGTTGAACAAATGGATTAAACACAATGTCTTTCGCCAAATACAGAACTGCAAAGTCATTTTTGTACCAGTCATAAGCGTCGAAGTTATGGTGAATCACTACCCTCGAAATGGGAATAGAAACCAAGCCAGGGTCATTTAAGGAAATTGCTCCCATAGCCACAGTCATTGTCGTCAAGTCGCCCCGGTAATTGTCCCTGGAACCCCAAAAATGTCTGTTTTATATACGTACATGACGGACATTTTACTTGCTCTAATGTAATGTAAAAAAAACCTTATATAAGGTGTAAAATTAGTATCGTAAGGTGTCCTAAAACGCCCAACCTAAGTTTGACGGCCCACTACTACGCCTAGCATCAATTATTGAAAATGTTAAATTTAGAAATGGTTGGAAATGCGATTTTTTATGAAAAAAATTTTTTGTTGAATTTAAAAAAATTCTGTGTTACCTTGGCAACCGCATTTTTCAGTGATGTTGGAAAAACTAAAAAATCAACATTGTGTGCTAATTTGCCCCATTCATAGAGTATCATGTGGGTCTAACCATTGAGAGAATGGAGGTGGGGCAAATTAGCACACCTAAGCTCTATGATTTTTACAAAATTTTGTAAAACATTTTTTGAAATTTTGTGAAGTAACGTAGATCTGTCTGGTATTTTTTTGAGCATAAATAATCGCTTTGGCAATAACATTAACATAAATTAATTTTGAGGTGCGCATGCGCAACGGCGCGCGGAATTTTAATTTAAGTGAGGCGTTTAGGTCACCGGGGCAATTAGCCCCTCCTACCATATAAATAAGAAATGTCATAACATAATATGCTGCAGACTTGGGCCAATTACAATTACATTTTGTAATTATTTACAAATTACAATTACGTAATTGTAATTGTAATTAATTACATTAGCAAAATCCCGATTGTAATTGTAATTGACAATTCTCAAAAAATAAAGTAATTGTAATTGAAAATTTTAAGTCTTATTAAATGTAATTTGTAATTGAAAGTTCAATTACATTTACAATTACATTTTGCACTTAAAAACTGCGCGTCACTCCATCTATTTTGCTAGAAACCCGTGCTCTGTAGTTTACGACTCTACTTTTTGCGGAAATTGAATGACACAATTTATGAAGTTTTCCTTGGAATACTAAATAGTCTTAAAAAATAAGAAAATAAGCATTTTTAATGTAATTGAAAATGAATTGAATTTTCAATTAAAATTACGTAGTTGTATTGTAATTAATTACTTTCATAAAATCGGCCAATTACTTGTAATTGTAATTAATTACTTTTGAAAATTCGAGGTTGTAATTGTAGTTGTACTTAATTAAATCGAGATAAAACGAAGTAATTTGTAATTAATTACTCCACAAATGTAATTGACCCAAGTCTGATATGCTGTATTGTATCTAAGGTATACCTTATATAGCTTACAAAATTTGCATGCTCAATGGCAAACTTTGCAATGAAACATAAATTAAATCATAATATAACACAAATATAACGATAGTAAGCATTACTTACTCTGCGAAACAATGAGCGGCGGACAGAACAAGACGCGGGCTGATGATCGATCCGCCACATCTGTGCCTGCCTTCAATCTGGATACTGACTTGCCAGGGAAACTCGGATCCCAGCGCTGTCTCTCCGTTCACAATGAGCGGCTGCGGCTGCAGTGACTGAGGATTGGCAGGGCTGGGCAAAATCCCTGGATTTTGAAAATTCGGATTTAAAATCCTTTATTGGATTTTTATATCCTTCAATTTATTGAGGATTTTGGGACTTTGGATTTTGTGAGAGATGTCAGAAAAGGATTTTCAAAATCCTACACAGAACGTTATGCTGAAAATTTTTCATGACCTCACAAATTGGCCTGACCTTTGACATTTGCGTTAGAGTTTTGGTATTAGCTGATATGAAAGAGAATCACGGCAAATGAGGTGTTATTCGTCTTTGGTGGTTGTGCTGATGGTTTTATCTATGAGATAAGATCTTATTGTCGATAAGATCTAATCGTTCTTATTAAAAAGATACTTCGTCTGTGATATTTGTAATGAACAAATGCCACTTTTGAAGGCTAATGATGTTTAGCACGGTCTTAGTACTTCAATCGCCGAACAAAATTCTGTAAAGGATTTTGGATTTTCCAAAGGATTTTCAGAATCCTGGATTTTGGATTTTGATAAAAAATAGAAAATATTTCGGATTTTAGGTACTTTGGATTTTCAAAATCCTTTGACAAGGATTTTGCCCACTCCTGAGGATTGGCGAGGGGTACACCATTGCACATGAGTCGTCGCCCACATTGAGGATTGTCTGCAGAAAAGCGTGTTTACATAAAATTAAATATTTAAGGAAAATGTTTAAATTTACATGAAAAGGCATCCACAACTTACTTTGCCACTTCCCGGCACGTGTTGAATTGAGTTGTGTCATTTTGATGCGCCATCTCCATCCAGTGCTTTGAGTGACAACAGCAAGGGTCAGAGTCGTCGATTCATTGACAGTCAGCACTCCTAAACACACAAAATATAATTCAAAGTTAGGCGAGGCGACCAATCAGGAAAGGCCTTTTGGAAAATCGGTAATTCAGGCGGAGATGGGTATGAATGTACGCACGTGAGTAGTTAGCCATTGCACATATCCCTGCTTGTGCTCCACCTGAGCCATTGAGAATAAAAAGAGAGTCCATGATACATTTGACCCCTCCATAATGTACGCACGTGAGTAGTTAGCCATTGCACATATCCCTGCTTGTGCTCCACCTGAGCCATTGAGAATAAAAAAAGAGTCAGCGATACATTTGACCCCTCTTGAATAGTGCCTGGGCTCTTGGAGGTCAAAAACAAGGAAGTCAAGCTTCAGGTGTGTAATAAGAGGCAGGGTGGTCAATCGGAAACTGCAAATTCCACTGCTGTTGGACAAGAGGGGGAAATGTGGTGAATGGAAATATGAGGTCAGTTCATTGCTGTGCCCATCACATGAAGTGTGTACTGTATTCAAAAATAGTAGGCACATTTCAAAGCATTGGCAAAATGTAGTAAAACGTTAGCAAGTTTTGCATTATTTTTAATCATACGTTTTGAAAAATTGGAAATATGTTCCGAAGGCACATTTAAGTTGAAGGACTAGTATAATAACTACATATATTTTTTCAAATTTGTAATTTTTTTTTAAATTGCATAAAATTATCATGTCCAATAAAATAAACTCACATTGACAGCATATGGATCCATCCACACAGACTCCTTCCGCGATGCCTTTTGGATGGAGGCATTTGGCATGAGTAAGGCATTTCCCCGGGCACTTAAGATCGCCACTAGCGCCGCGAAATTGCAAAGGTTCTAACAATGTTACCCTCCCTTCAACACCTGATAAAAAACATAACTTAAATGGATTTCAAACATTTAAATCCATGTGGAGATAAGTACTACTAATGCATACCATTGTAAAGTATTGAATAAGGTGGACTAAAGGAGAGAAAGAGGATTAGTGTTAGAATGGCCATGGATGAGATGGAACTGGACAAGGTCGTCCATGGAATCAACGGCTGGATTAGGATTCTCGGGACTCGTTAATTGGATATCATGCCAAGCCCACTTTTCCCTAACACGCACTTCCGGATCCCCAAGTCACGACATCCCGATCCCAAGGTCAACCATTATTCTAGTTCTAATCCAAGGTTCACGCAAATAAAAATTGCTTTGCTTTAGGGGTTATACAAATCCAAACAAGCAAATAGATCATTTGAAAACTAGAATTTGGTCAACGCTAGCCAACGTTAATTCCTAACGCGTGTTTACATATAGGGTTCAGGGTTCTGCAATCGGGTTTCGGGTCCGGGTCGGGTTTGAGTCGGATTGGAATTTTTGTGATCCAACATTAACGGATCGGGTTCGGATCGCCTCTCAGAAACCCGACGCTTAACGGATCGGTTTCGGATGATGTATCTTTAATCCGAGACAAATGGGTTCGGATTGGGTTCAGGTTCGGATTATGAAGAAACCTGAACCCATACCCGTAGGGAAAACCCGTCAGTGAACCCGTTGATTTAAGCATGCGCAATTTGTCTTGCCGCTCTATGTGTTTATGCCAACGGGAACGGGATATAAACATGATGCATTGCATATCTATAAACTGTGTGGCGGCGAAGTGCGAACTCTTTAAACTCATAATCGTCGTCATTTAAAACGATTGGAGATCGTGGGTGCCTTGATGTAATGTTAATGACACATTTAATCTTGTGAGCTAAAGCTCAGTTAGGTTCCATTTTCCTAAATTATTACTAACAGTAGGTTCTAAATCACTACTTGTAAGATCGGCGCATGAACACTGAAACAATTCGGAAAAGAATGTACTTAAGAGGATGGCTACGAATCTAAAACCGAGAAGAATTTCACAAACACACTACTACTGGCATAAGTAACAAAATGTTCGGCGATTACGATTAACCACAGTCCAAGAATTTAGACTTAATATAATATATATAAGCTTTGTGTTATTACTTACTATTATATCTATTCACTTTTAGAGATTCGTTGGGCTAAACCTGAGCAAAAATTAAAAACACCCTTTACGTGTTAATCGGTTTTTAAATTAATTTTCCATAATTTTTTTTCAGGTTCCGGGTTTAGATCGGATGGGGGAGGTAACAACCGGGTTCGAGGCGGATCAGCTTTTTCTGGTCCGATAGATATCAGATCGGGTTTGGATCGCTGATTTAGGAAGCCGCGTTCGGGTTTGGGTTCGGATGGGCAGTTCCGGCTTCAGGTTCGGATACACGTTTGGATGAGGTCCAAGGTCCAATCCGATCTGTGAGATGCTCGAACATATACTTAATAGAAATTTGTCACCAAACCCACAAAATTATTTGTTTCATTTATTTTTCCGGCATCTCACTTCCGGTTAGTATTTAATTACGATAATGAGGACCGGAAGTGTAGTAAATTCTGGTATTTTCATTTTGATCGCAATTCAATTTATGGGAACATATCACCCGTTAGCTGCATTTTAAATCGGCGATTGATTATGCTAATGAGGAACGTATCCCCCGGTAACCAAATTTTTAATCGGCAATAAATTATGCCACTGGGGACCGGAAGTGTTGGAACTTCCGGCATCTGCACTTAATTATGCTAATGAGGAAGATATCCCCCACTATCTTTATTTTGATCTGCATTTAATTATGCATATGAGAAAGGAATCCTCCGTTCTACTCACTCCTAGTAAACTATACAGCAACATTTTGTTTGTGAGAATGTGCTGTTCCTCAACTTCATTATATTAAATCATTCAAGGTTATAACACATTTGCTTAATTTTTTTTAAAATACTTGTTTAAGTAAGTTTTTTATTCTATACCATTGTTGAGCCAGAAGCAGCCAACCGCTCTACGTTAAAAGCAAACATTTAATTCAATTTCAGCTACACTTTTGTTAACCCTTGTTTGAATGTCATGAAATCCAAATAACATTGGTGATAATATATGTATGAGGTACATAGGCAGAAATCATATCCCTCCAAATCCAGACCCCAAATAATGTAGTAAAACAATGAAGAGTCATGGTTTAACACAGTGCAGATGAGGTAGCGAAATCCTAAACCTCTCACTACGGTGTGCTGCACATCTCCACTTTCATTATCAACTCGGCTCGACTCAATATTTTCGAGCCACTATATTAAAAATACAAATTGAAGCTGAAAAAACAGGACAGCGTTTAACCCACAAAAATATTGATTTCACAGGAACCTCTATGTAAAGTATTTCGAGCCAAATTTCAAAAATTCGCCTAAATTCGAAATTTGAGCGTTGGGATCGAACACTTGCGAAACATAGTTTCTACACAAGGGTAACATGTGGACGAAGTATCAGTAATATCCAAGAGTTGCTGTGCACGGGTAGTTCCATCGTAAGTGTTTCGAAGAGAGCATATGAGATCGAGTGAAAACTCACCATAACGTTAAACATTTGATTTGATTTGCCGGTTCATTCAATTTACTCAATTTCATACAAACCATAAACCATCAACTTCGCTTGTGAAACTCGAAATTTCGAGGCGAGACGAGTTTCGAGTCGAGTTGGTTGTGTACTCGACTAGACTCGTAACTCGACTCGAAATTTTCGAGCCACAAAAATGGCAACTCGACTCGACTCGTGCTCGTCTCGAAATTCTCGAGTCATAACTCGACTCGATCCGAATCGCCTTTAAGTGCTGTACGAACAATTGTGCGCACACTTTGAATTAGAGGTTAAACGTCCCAAAGGCCAGGTCAAGGTTGTTACCTCGAGAAAATTTCTCAGCACAACCTCCTGAGAACAATGACATGTCACATCCCATGTTTCTGTCCATTTTAGCTAAGTTCAATGCACCAACTCAGCGGTCAAAGGTGAGGTCAATTTTTAATCCCAGAACATTTTTCCGCTCTACCTCCAGAGAACAATGACATGCCACATGACATATTTCTCTACCATTTAACTAAGTTCAATGCTCTAACTCAGAGGTCAAAGGTCAGGTGAACGTGTGACCTTAAGAACACTTTTCAGCACATCCTTCTGAAAACAATGATATGTCAAATGACCGGTTTCGCTTCCATGTTGGCTGAGGTCAATCCTCTAACTCATAGGTCAAAGGTCAGGTAAACTGGTGACTTCAAAGAAGTTTCTCAGCACAACTTTCTGAGAGCAATGATATATCACATGCCATGGTTCTCTCCTATTTTAGCTAAGGTTAATGCTCTAACTCAGCGGTCAAAGGAGAGGTCAACTTGTGACCTGGCCTATACAAATTCCGCTGACCTCCTGAACATTTTAAGCTATCAAGCTCCGCAATCGGTTTGGCAGTGCTTTTGGAGGACAGTCAAACACACAAAATAACACGCAAACATTCCACTTTAGTATGTATATGATGTATTACAGACGAGCCTTCAGTTTTGATTTTCCTTGAAATTTTGTTTGTATAGTAATACAGTGAAAGAATAAAGAAATGCTTGTCTTTTTTTCACATGGATGCGTCTTGCATTTGTATTATAAAGCTTTAGTTATTAATTATATTTATCTGCTTTGCTCTTATTGTTTCCATTACATTCAAGGCAAAGAGCCGAGAACGTTTTGCACGAACACGGTACCAAAAAAGAATTCTGCAGATGGAGTTTCTCTCACGACAACCACTTTTCAATTAATTGAATGTGGATTGTATTTCTACACATCCTCATCACCCCGGACTTTTAATGTGATTGATTTTATTGATTGCTTACTGCTTATCTTCTAAAATGTAATTTTAAGAATTCTTTATTTTTCAGAATCCTTAACTGAGAACTGGGTGGTGGTGTTCGTCAAAATTCAAGAAACCGAGGCATTAATCATCTAACCATCCCAAGTTGCTTTATGCTCACGCATTATTGCATTTAGAAGTCCTCTGATAATAAATTTTTGCAATAAAATCGTTTTGTTTAGTTAGGGCGCAAAAGCGCATGCAGATTCCGCGGGCCGCGTGAAATAGGCAGACATATATTTGTTGCAGTTTCAACTTGGTGGTAAACTTGACCTTCGCTCCTAGTTTTAATTTACCCTCTTTTAGCAAGAAGTCTCTTCATTCTAAGCCAATAAATAATAGTAAAAATGCCAGTCGACTTGGTTCTGTGGTGCTGATTCCTGTAATCTGATACACAGACTATGAATCGTGCGGACTAATGCAGGTGCACGTAAACTAATGTGTATAAGACTGCTTCCAGCTAACCTGATGACAGTAATATTAAGTTATGCCTTAGGTTTTCATAGAAATTGTTTTTTCTGAGGCTGCCTTCGGTTGCACGTAAATGCAACACGGCTTCCCTCGACGTAAATTCCATTAAAATTAGAGTCTCCTTCACTGGCACTGATTTAACTATGTATGAGGGAAACTTCGGAATGTCTTTGTGAGTAGGATTTGGTGGACCAGACCTGGTCTGGTTATAATTCGGAGGAATTATGTAAAATTAAAGCACCTTTGCCTCACTATCACACTGTACATTCCGACGTCGGATTCGTCCAAAAAGGATATGTCCAACGTTATGCATACATACATATAATAATAGTAAAAGGACTGAGATCTTAACTCAAATGACACGCTGCGCTTAATGTGCTAGCTAATGTTAAGTTCTAATGTTAATATCCTTGCTTGCCGATTTCCCGTAAAGCGACATACTTACACCAAAAATGTTTGGCTGTAAAACTAATATTGACATATTTGAAGAAGCTCGTCAATTCACTGGTGGGCTTCGCTGAATCACAATTTCACGGAAAACAAATTTCAACTGAATAAACTCTTTATTTTTCCAAGAATTCATTGAAGTCCTTTTGTTAACAAATTTGATATTATAAATACAAGCACTTTTAAAATAGGTTTTGTAAATTAACTAATGCATATGCACATTAGAGTCATTGACATCACTTGAGAAAAATTAGCCCTGTCAACCAAAAAGTATATATAAAGAGAGTTTAATGCATTTAATCGTTTTAATCACAGCATTTCCAATTTCATGAGTGGAATTGTATATTCCAACCAATCTGTACACGTTAGCGTTTATATCATACCCATACCTTGTTTTTCTACTTTACAACATCGCATGGTTTGGGATTTTTATAATATAATATAATAATATATATAATAATTACAATTTTATTTTCAAGTGCTCAGTCAGATTATAATTTTCAGTAGGTATTTAGATTTCAAAAGCCTATCGTGTGTGCAGTCTGTAATATTTGTCACGTAAAAAATGAAAATACTAATAGTACTTGTGCTTGGGTTTACTGAGCTTCTACTTGGGGCACCAGAAGGGTATTCTTATGCAAATTCTGTCCTCATCCGGGCCTTTCCATCTGAGCCAGAGGAGTATGAATTCCTCCACGAGTTAGAAAATTCAGCAGATCTGGATTTCTGGACAGACATTCGGGAGGAAAAGCCTGTTGACATTATGCCCAGCCCCCAGTCATTAGGAGTGCTGATTGTCCAACTCAAAAACAAAAAGTTTAATATTCCTTATGAAACATTCATTTCAGATGTCGAAGAGTAAGCACCTAGAGTTTTTATACAAATTATAATTTTGTTATTGTGGAATTATTTATTCAATTCTAGAATAATCCAAGAGCAAAAGTTGGTGGCAGAAAAAAAAACCAAAATCCCCTAAATTTGGATGGCAAGCCTATCATACGATTGAAGACGCTGAAGAGCATATCAAAATATGATTCTGTAATTCTATAACTTCAATATTTGGAATAGATGCATCGTGTACACAATTGAATTGAGGGATAAATGAACAATTGGATTTTTACTCCCACCGGCTCAAATACAAATCACTGGAGAGGAAACTTGGGCGGAAGTCTTAGGCTATGTTAAAACAGTAGAGTTAAATGGCTATGAAATCAAACCAGATAACTTGATGATTTACTTATCAATTTGTTTGCTTAAGAAAAGAGGCCGTGAGTAAATAGATTGAGTTGGTTTTAAAATTGAAATGTTGTCATTCAGCATTTGTCTATTATTTGCTAACCGCTTTCATAATGTAAACCAAATTAAACCTAGAACTCAACATATGATTCATAGAATTATTTCAATTTCCATTTTATGATTTCAACCAAATCTGACATATCAGATCCGGTCTTCACGAATCCGAGCCCAAAAGGAGATTTTCAACTGGTCCAAATACCCTAATTCGTTGTAATATGAAAAAATTGATTTCACCGAGCGTGAAATTTTTCGGCAAATTGTCCCGTACTTTTCCAAACCGAATCCGATCGGTCCAGAACGCCAATGGTGGACCCACCAGATACTAATTAGTGTTCACTCAAAAATTCAGATTTATACGTTCAGTAGTTTTTGTTTGGCAAACACTTAAACTTCGTGCAAAATAAAGGGTCAGTTCTTTTTGTTACACCCTGTACCCTAATTCCGACCACAGGGACATTGAGTGACATGTATGCAATAATAATGACAATAATGGATCTCAGGATCCGTTTTGCATTGTCCTCCTCTTCTGCTGCGGCCGCCATTTTTTCCTTCGTTACCGTAACAGTGANAATAATGACAATAATGGATCTCAGGATCCGTTTTGCATTGTCCTCCTCTTCTGCTGCGGCCGCCATTTTTTCCTTCGTTACCGTAACAGTGAATTCGGAGTTCAGTTCGGATTCGGCCAAGCGCATGCGGTTGATTTGGCGTTCTGTCGGAGAAGTTAATTCCTATAAAGCAAAATTGATAGTATAGATTTATAGAATGAGTTAAACTCAGAATTTGAAAAAAAAACCTCAAGCTTACCTTGACGTATTTAATGTGCCTCACTTTCTTCGCCATTCTCATAATACCCACATTGCAACCAATAATCACGGATGTTCGTAAAAGGAAATGCACAATTATGCATTACCAACCGTACGAATGGGCAATGGGCTGGATTGGCCCGCCAATTTCTTCAAATTTGATATCACAAATTCCAGTCACCTAGTCAAATTCAACCTTTGTGTTAAATTGCATATGATATTACAACACACAGTTTTGCTTAATAAATATCAAGTGTTTCTACCCATTCAGAATTATGAGCCCACCCTACACCAACCATAGTTGCTGGCCCATAAAATAGCAATTGCAAATTCGAAGTTCCTTTCCGTAATATACTTCGGGTAAGTCCCACCGCTTCTGCACAACTGGGGTCAACATGTTTAACATATGATTGTTATTAAAATGACTAAACAATTCCGAATATTATGCTTACAATGTAACAGTCCAAACTGACGAACGCGAGGAATCCCGCCGTTTGCAACGATTGTGGTCACAGTACAAAATGTACAGAACTTGGAGATCCACTCACTAAAAGGATACACGTCAGAAAGGACGGACACAGCTGCTGGTCAACAAACACAACTTGTGGTGATGAAATCGGTAGCAGCCAAATTGAGGATGGCTATATTGGAGAGTTGTTTCTTGATTTGAAGGTGGGGATCTTTCAGGATGGCGTAGATGACGAGGAAATTACCCACAACGCCAAGGAATCCCATTAGAGCATACGCAGTGCTAGCTGCAATCTTGGTTTTAATGGATCTTCCCTCCGTTATTAGTGGGATTAACATTTGTTCTAAATAGAAATGGAAAATATATTAAATTTGTTAGAATGGCGATTTGAATTTATATAAATATATTTTACATAATCGTTTCAGTTACCTTTGACAAAATTTGAGAATTGGGTAGCAGATGAATTGAAATCCTGGGTTGAATTCATTGTAAAGTTGTCAAGTAGGCAAAATTACGAAAGACTAGGATGTCTGATGCAGTCCAGACAATTTTATTCTTTTTTAGAGATTATGCTGAATGATAATTTTTCAAATTAAGAATGACATGATTCCCATGCACCCACGCAAAGTGGTACAAAGATAGGGACGTGACAATAGAGAGTAGCGGTGACGTTGGGCGTGGGTGCACACAATCACAATGACATTTTAGATAACGTAATTTTAGACGCGTTATACGTCATACAATCACGGTCACGTTCCCGCATTAGGGGAGACCGGGGACAGTTGTAACACTTTTCACTTATGAGCTCCTGCCTCCCAAACATGCGAGCAAATTAAAAACTTTAAAATCACACATTGTTGGGACACTAGTAGGGTATGGTTTGCGCCTGTTTACTTTCCAAAAACATTGTTGATGAATTTGTAAATTAATTTAAACCAACGCCATCTTTTTTGTTACAATTGTCCCCATGCCGGAGACAGTTGTAACACTCTATGGGGACAATTGTAACACCCATGCTAAATACATGTAAATTTAGGTTTTCTTTCTATTTTTCAGTTTTTTTGCCGATCCGAGGGCATTTTTCTGGTTCTCTTGTGGTATAGCTGTTTTGGGGAGTGTGACCATGGATTCTAGGAGGGAATAGA
>JAAXYW010001764.1:0-19099 GCA_036851895.1 Orthonychiurus folsomi | reverse complement strand
AAGTGCAGCGTAGAATAATATGTCAAAAATAAGAAATATAAAAGAATACAAAATTCCCTCCCCGCGGCCTCCGAATGTCAGGTCTGACCATCCAATTCCTCCCACGTATTCATAAGCACATGCCTAAATATTTCCAGATATTGACAACCTAATTCAAATCAAACCATTTCCTAAAAAAGGAAAACTTACAGCATCCAGCGCTGTAGTAAACGCAAGTGAAGAAATTATTCTTAGTGGAATCAAAGCACCTTCGCTCGATTCTCCAACAAATGTTTGAAGCATGAAAAGCAAACTTGTAAACTGGAGAACTAGTGTTCCAACAATTCCGGCAGTCTGGGGAAAGATAAGCGTTAAGAATGATCATCACAAAGTAATTAAATTACAAATTAACCATACCTTTGGCTTGTGGAAAAATGGCGTAAGAGCAAACGCCAATGTTATCACAGAAAATCCAAACAAAGCAAAAAGTAGAAATAAAATCAGCGGATCAAAATTTGTCAGCACCATGAAGTGCATAACCAAAGTAAAAATCAATGAAAAGAAAAGGATGAGCAGGCTGTAGACACCAAACCATGATGTCCTGTAAATGCAAATAAGATTTAATTATACTTAAAGAGACAGAGTGGAGTTGATCGTACCAGTATGCCACATCCGACACTCCGATTATTGCGAAGACCATCTTTAATTTTATTTTCCTTCTCAGTCACAATAAGGACAAGTAGATTGTTGATAAACTGCGCCATAGGAATCACAGAATAGAGTGGAATTAGCACCCGAAGAAAAATCGGCAAGCCTAGCAAAAAATACGTTTCCTTTTATGAATTTTCTATCCATTGTAGTAAAAATCATTGTAATGTTAACCTGCATTATACTCGGCCTTTGGATAGTTTTGAATTTGTAAGGTCAAACCGGAGTTGTTGCGCGTACCATTGTCGTATTTCAGCTGCAGTTATTGCGCAAATATTAAATACTGTTGTATTATAGATTAAATGCAAAACGTATTAGATGTGTGTTCAATTTACCATGAGAAAAGCCTGATCAACAAGATTTTGCAATGCGAGGAAATTGGTATAATAATATCCATTTACAGGACAAGTCACTGGACTTTCCAAAGACTCACGGGATTCCGAACTTCGGCAAGTGTCCAAGCCAAGCTTTCTTGTGCCAATTGCAGGTAAAACGTGTTCCAAACCATCAGGCCTAATTCGAATGGTATAATCACTTCCAATTTCTGCTCCGGCAAACACAATGGCCATTTGAACTGTCCCATTATTGTATTCATCGACTAGTGCTGATTCATTCGCAAGGAATACAAACTCTAAATCCTTATTCGCGCCCTGCCCAGATTGTTTCAGAATTGAAGCCATGGTCGCAGCAAAGGACTGAGTGTCCACCGAATCCGGGACAATGTGAACGATGCTTTCGCCAAATTCTGGTAAGGACTCGAGAACATTCTTACTCCTTTCAGGTTCCGTCACGGCTTCGTAAGTTTTGATGTCTGGTACAGTGATCAAATAGCACAGAATTCCCAGATAAATTACTGGTATGAGGATCTCTCCCGCAAGTTTTTTCGGTTCCTGGCGAATTTTGCTCAAGAAATTTTTCTTGAAAAGTATCACAGTTTGTCCAACAATTCCGACAGACTTCCTCTGCATTGGTTCAGGCATTGCAATAATTAAGGGTGTGCTCGGTCACAAATGATATAATCTGAAAGATTTTGGTGGATAAACATTAAAAATTTTAAACTAGGAAGGGATAAAGGTTTGCAAAATACCAGATTTGCTACTTGCAAAGTGTAATTGCTAACTAACTGTCCATTAAAATAGCTATATAGTCCCTACGTATGATAACGGAACAGCACTGTCTATTTCAAAAAATAAATTCCGCAAGTAGAGGACGGTGAATGAGACACACTGTACTAGGCTTTGAAGTCAACTTGAACTTGATACGCAGAGATAACACAAGTTGTCGTTGACCTTCGTTTAAAAAACAAATGTATAAAAATGAGCGAGCAAATTCATAAACGACCTTTCAGTTTTTGTAGAAGTAAGTAAATCTCAAATTCTTGTTTGGCAACTCATTAAACTAATAGAACCTCGCCAACCAACTAAGACTAATTATGATGAAAAACCAAACACAGACTGCCAGATGAGCAGAATAAATTTCATTTCACTTTCATGTAGAGCAAATACTACATGTTAAGCTGCGGCGGCTGACGCTTTTTATCATGACTCATGTACTATTTAAGTACATTTAAATACTGTCTGCCAGGTAAATGATTTTGTAAATTACAACACGTCGTACGCAAGTAAAAAACCAAATGCGTGTCAATTCAGTCGTGTTCCATACCTAATATCAATGCGGAACACGCAAATCAAATCGGTGGACTTTGCTAACCTCTACCTCTGTTAAACTATTATTCTGCAATAGTGGAGATGTACGACAACTCATCGTCATCAGTCGCATTGACTAATAATACTAATACTACACAAACTAAAACCGGATGAGAGATTGTAGTATTTGTAGCACAATGCGGAACACATTTACGCTTGGCAATTCATCATTCGGGCAAGTCAGGCTTGAATGGCTGCTATGCTGCTGGTGTGTTGAATTGACCATGAAACCGTAGTTGGTTGTGAATAGAAGAGAATATTTACAGCGAAACTCCTGCTTCATTCCGCAATAGATAAGCAAATTTGAATTTAAAGTTTTCAGATATCGAACCTTCAGTATAAATTAACATTGTATAATAATTCAAATTAAAAGTTTGTGAATTTTTGCTTAAAAATTGTCTCGATTTCTTTTCAGTAATTTAAGTTTATTTAAGTTCTACTTTTCTGGGTCTCGGTCGGTTTGCGCGTAGTTGAACTCCACCATTCGATCATGTCTGCTTGCCTATCTAGTATACATAGATCAGGCTTAAATTGGTCTCCCTATCTATTTCCACACTATCAAAATTAAAGTCTTATACAAATGGTAAGAATATTAGCAATACAATAAAAACAATTTAAACCATCTTTGAATGACTTACCTTACTTCAGCAGCAGCAAGTTCAGGAAATCCAAGCAAGTGAGTGAATAGTCAATCGGATGGTTGCTTTTTTTGCGGATAGCCTCCACCCTTTCTTCCAATTNTTAAGGGTGTGCTCGGTCACAAATGATATAATCTTACTTCAGCAGCAGCAAGTTCAGGAAATCCAAGCAAGTGAGTGAATAGTCAATCGGATGGTTGCTTTTTTTGCGGATAGCCTCCACCCTTTCTTCCAATTTTGTCAAAACAATGTGCAACATTGCTATTATAGATTTTTGCTTGATCGGTATTCCACAGCTTCAGGTATTGTATGACAATACCATTCAAACCCAGTCGGTCAGTCGAAAAGTTTATAACACAAAATACAACGAATACAAGCTGCGTCGTTACCTCTGACCTCTTTGAATGTAAAAAAAACCGTAAACCCTCAATGCCACAATTAAAAATCACACACCTTTAAATGGAACCACAAATTATGAAATCTCAATCTGGTAAGCTGTGAACTATTTCCGCGACCGAAACTTGACCACAGGAGGACGGGTTCTGGCCCGACAGTCAGTCCGAATGAAAACGCCGCGTGTTGCCAATCCAGTCCATGCTGAATTGAATTATTGATAACATTAAAATGCACACATCACTTTTAGCTGCGGAATATATCGATTCCACTCAAATTTGATTGGAAACTTCAACCACACGCAAAGGACTAGTCGACAGACAGACCGTGGTGACCTTCACTCTTACTACATTCACATTTCACATCACAACATTCTATTCTGACTGACTTTGCCGGGCAGCACATAAATGAAAGTATACTTTACACCCAAAAACCTCAATGGCACAACAACATGCAACAACGGTACAACAAACAGCTAATGTATAAATCAGCAGTTGATTTTTGATACGCTTGGCAATTTTTGATGGGAATTACTATACAAAAATGTAAAGTATTTTTTTTAATGTATAACCTAAAACCACATTTCAATCAATTGTGTCAAATTTTTTAACGACCTATGAGTAGCCGCAACCTAATAACCACATTTTTAACAAAGACAAAAAGGAGAAAACAAAACTTTCCCCTCCCCTGATACTTCATTTATAGCCAGATGCAAACTAACAACTTCATTAGTAAAGCAGGTAAATAATTGTGTGCTCATCAATTGTAATTTTATCTGGGACCACGCCGCGTAAACTCACCCAAATAGTTTTAATTATTGAGGATGTCGAAATTTTCTATGTCACAATTTGTGATGTGACTAACATGACATTGACCTTGCTCATTTGAAGAAGCAGAAGTGAAGGTCATGTTAACCTACTATCAACTAATTACCAGTTAATTGAAGCCCATTATTATATGAAAGTCTTTGCATTTTTTCGTGGTACAGTGCAATGCGAAGCAAATGTGACAGATATATTTGTGAACTAAATTGGATTGTCTAAGTCAACTAATCTTAAGCTTTTGTAAACACTACCAGTCGTCGCCTTCAAATCCTATGAATAAAGCAAAAGGGACATAAGGAATAGTAAATTAATCGGTCGTTTCTCGATCCGACGTCGTCGCCTGTTATTACTTCTGGATGGACTTAACTGACTCACCATATTCCCTTATCAATATACCACATAAACATACATGCAATGTGTGGTGCCGGACTGCCAGATATTCGTATCCACTTGAGCAACATTCGAGAAACTATTGTCCTCATTCGCAAGTACGAATCAAATAGAAACACAACGACTGCGACGTAATAGGCAAAAGGTATTTATTCCACCATTCGCATTCCACGTCAATAGTCAGCTTGCGAATTCAAAGCAAACTACTTTTTCCACGAAAGCAAAACCCCACATATTATCGACAGAGAAATGTGCACGTAAGATTTTACTTTGGGTGTGTTTTGAAGTAGTTTTGTAGTTGACCAGGCAGGTACAGAAAGCACACCAGTCTACTATTTTGTGCAAAAGAAGTTTCAATTCTACGGAATTTTTTAGCCGTCTTCTATTATGAAACCTGAACACCCCAAAAACGCCAAGCACAAAGGTAATGTTAAAATTAATTTGCTTTAGAATCTCCGATCAAAATAGAATATTTTTGATTGCGCAGCAATTTAATGCGACTCAACAACCAAGTTTAAAAAGCAAGTTACGTTCGAATTCGAAACGATATCCACATTTCACGGGCATATTTCTTATTTCAAGTTGTAGCTTGTTGCGGAAGGTTTGCTTGTATGACGCGTTATGTTGAATTTTCAATTGGAGTTAATTGCACTGTTACAAATTCCTGGCAAGTGGTTAGCAATAGTGAGCGAATTCCTCAACCAGAGAGGTCAGCACTTTTTAACATATAAGAGTCGTTTCATTTGGTATAGAATTGGAATAGACAATAAGTTCTCGTTTTGATTTCACTATGCCCATGTCGCTGTCGCTGCATACAAAGACGCTACTTCACGACCAATTTGGCAACCAGATTTAAAAACCAATAGCGTTTGCTTAGTATGCGTGCAGATTGGAGAGGTTTCTTAATCTGTCCTTAGGAACTATATGCGATTCATCATCATTGTTGAGATCGCATTTTTGTCTTCCATCAGTACAGTATATAAAAGTTTTATGCACATGAGAAAAACTTTGTCGCTCTTTACTGGCTTTACAACAGAAATCACTTTCCGTGCAGTTTTCGTACAGTGCAGAGGAGGGTTGTAATATTCATATGCGTATGCAATCGCAATGCTAACGTTGTTGCTCATCCAATATTGGGGATTGGGGATGCCAAAAATAACCCTGGCTTTGTATCATTCGACCCAGTAAAAAATCTAAGGTGATTACGCGTATAGCATGTGCAGTCGTAGTCGCATCTCTCAGTAATTCAGTTCAACAGGAAATTTGCGACTTTACAGTTGCTGTTTTGATCCTACTGTTTACTTTTGATCGTATTTGATATTAATCATAAGAGCAACTTACAATTACAAACTAGTGTAAATCCAAAGTGTAAAATTTAAAAATGCCTATTGCAGATTCAAACACAACCCGCTCTCGTGAGTGTCCAATCTGTCAAATTCCAGGAGATAAATGGTGTCAAGGCTGTCAAATTGTTTCTTACTGCTCGGTGGACCATCAGCGTTTAGACTGGAATAAGCATAAATCAATGTGCTGCCCATTTATATTAAAGGAAAATGAAGAGTTGGGGAGGTATTTGATCGCCGCTAGAAAATTACGCTCTGGTGAAATTCTATTAGAAGAATCTCCATTAATTGGCGGCCCAAGAGTGGATGAATTCTGCGGTCAGGAAAGTCAGAATGAAGAAATTGGGGTAACCAAATCGAGATACAAGGGTCAGATTTGTTTGTCATGTTGCAAGAGAATTTGCAAAGTCCCAGGTCTGTGCCAAAAATGTAATTGGCCGATTTGTGGTATCAAATGTTCTAAGGTAGGTTATACCGCATTAAACCAGCATGTTTTTGTGAGTGACGAGACGAGCCTGGAATAAGGGAAACTTGAGCAACATAGATCTTTTATTTGATTGTTCTTTTGATTTTTGACAGGCAAAGGAGCATGCCGAAAATGAGTGCAAGCATTTTGTAAACAACAAAATTAGATACGACCCGCCGTCAGCTCTTCCAGATAATATTTTATACCGTGGGATTATAATACTTCGTGGAATTTTAAAATCTCAAACAAACCCGGCGGTATGGACACAAATCCTATATTTGCAGCACCAGAGATTTGATAAATCCAACATCAGCAATATGCAACCGGACACTATATTGAAACTCAAGACGCTTTTCAAAGTG
The DNA here is from genome assembly GCA_036851895.1 of Orthonychiurus folsomi. Classification (NCBI taxonomy): domain Eukaryota; kingdom Metazoa; phylum Arthropoda; class Collembola; order Poduromorpha; family Onychiuridae; genus Orthonychiurus; species Orthonychiurus folsomi. The sequence continues at coordinate 12,290 of JAAXYW010001764.1, read as the reverse complement.
CAAAAATTAGCAACCGATGAAGTGTGGAATCGCATCAATAGTACAATTGAAATTAATGCATTTTCAATCAACCGAGTCGAAGAAGAGAATGGTGACGAGTCGTAAGTTTGCAATAATTGTTCAAGTTGTAGTATTTTATGCCTGAATCTACATGTCATACCAAAATCTATCTTGTTATTTTAGGTCAGCAATAATGCTCTTTCATAAAGCAAGTTTAATAGCGCACTCCTGCGTGCCTAACTGCACGCAATCTATTGCTTACTCGCCAGTTTTCTCCATGAGAATAAGGGCATCAAGAGAAATTAGAAAGGGTGAAATTCTTACAGTGTCTTATAATCAGCAGTGGAATTATTATGGGAATCATCGCAGATCCAAGTTAATTATACAGACAGCCGGTTTCACGTGCAAGTGTGAGCGGTGTCTTGATCAAACCGAATTGGGAACATTTACTTCAGCGATTAAATGCACGTCTGGTAATTGCTTGGGCTATTTGCTTCCAAAAAACTCTTCAATGCCCGACAACTTATGGACATGCACAACAAAAGACTGCCACAAAATCGAGTCAGGGGATTTAGTGAATTCTAGGGTTGAATTATTAGAAAAAGAATTATCAGAACTTCAAATTATTTATATGACAGTACCTAATGGTACATTAGAATTGTTCAACGAGTTTATTGAGAAAAGTACAGACAAAGTTTTGCACCGTAATCACTGGATTCTCCAGCAAGCGCGCAGAATTATTATCAGCATTCAAGGCTCAAATTTGAAGAGATTGGACTGCGCGGAGTTAGAAAAATTCATTGATCATTGCACTTGCCTCCTGTCCGTTTTTGATATATTGTCTCCTGGAATTTCCCTGGAAAGAGGTAAGCATTAGCTTTATCGGCTCATCAAGGTTGTAACTTGCGATGTAAATTGTATTTAATTTGTACGATTTTTAGGATTGTATCAATTGCAATTGAGCAGAGCTCTGAGTCTAAAGTTGGAGTTGTCAACAGAGAAATACACTATTGTCGAGAAGGCGACATTTCTAAAAACTATCTACGACCTTCAATGCAGCGCATTGTTGTACTGGAAAGAGGATGTTCAAACTAAACCATTAGATAAAGATGTAGGTTTTGAAGCGCACAATCTACAACTTGCAATTGTGAAGAATGTGAGCCAAATGTCAGGGCTATGTTAAAACATTACCTGTGGCCAATTTGCCATGTTGTTGAGTGTTGTATGTTAATGACTTTTGTTGTACCCAGTGTGCAAATCACATTTATTACTCTCAGCAGTATGTTACTAGTTTTGACTTGACGCGAGCAATAGCTTTAGATTGTACTTAACTAAGGCCTTAAATAACCTTAGAGAACCAGATCATGGACTAGTCAAAGTTTTGGCAGCTAGCATTATGCTTCTGTGCTTCATTATGCTAGGCTTATGACCCCTTTGCTCCTCAATATGTCATTCTATCAATTAAGCTGGAAAATCGGTAAAGTGGAGTCGAAGAGCAGTGAGAACATGCATGTGTGCGGCACGGCCATATTATAACACTGAATTATTATAGACAAGAAAATAAAATACTAATACTATATTTTTTATGATGATATTATATGTTTTTTCAAGCGCCACATAAAATAAGATTTAGAATTTTTGCAAAATAACTAACTTATTTCGATGCACGCGGTCCATACAAATCAAAAAAAATTTGTATAAAAAAAAGTCCCTGTCTTGAGTCGACTTAATTCAATGCTGAATACCTGGTTCGTTACGTTTACATACTTTATGCCTATGCCTACCCATGGATTATACTGCCACTGGATTAGGCAATATCCACGGGTTTGTGCTAGCCAGCAGGGCTGGGCATATTACTTGTAATTAGATTACAAGTAATTCGAATTACGTAATCGGATTACATTTTTGTAATATGTACGGAATAAATTTGTAATTTTGTAATTGCAGCTTGGCGTGTAATATGTAACTTGTAATTTCCAAAAAATTCGCTGATAGTATTCCAATTACATTCGAAATCACAAATTACATTGATCCATGAGAACTCATTGCTAACTATGTGCGTACAATTTTAAACTTTGTTGAAATGTAATTTGCATTATGTAACTTGTATTACACGGAAAGAAAAATGTAATTTGTAATATTTAATTACTATTACACAGGCAGCAAATTGTAGTTTGTAATTTTGTAACTGCAGCTTGACGTGTAATTTGTAATATGTAATTGCAATTACTTTCCAATGTAATATGCCCAGCCCTGCTAGCCAGTTTCATAAATAAAAATCTAATGTTTGCTTTTCGGTGGTGCATGAAGCATCTTATGAATCTTATATCTAACAGAAAATTAGTAATTCCGTGTAATTTCTTCAGTACATCTACCTACTCCAGATTGTACTGTTTTGTTATACCTATTTTAAGGTCATCCTGAATTTAAATGGGGATTCTATGAATAATTTTATGCTATGCTTTGTCGAGACTTGCTAGACTATGAAAGTAATCGAGAAAAATCCAATAATGCCGGGAAATATGGAATGATGGCATGCATGCCACCCAAAAAAGGACAGTATCATTTTTCAACCCTGCTTGTCGCTTGAGCTTAAGCTGAGCGGAGATCAAGCAGTTCACATTAACATATTTTAGTGTCACTTTTGCATAGCATCATCAGTGTTCCTGCCGATTTGTTTCTTAAAATTGTGTGGTATTGGCGTCTGGCATTTTTCCTTGGTAAAAGTCTGGGCTCCGTCTCAAGCGCGGCCATCACCTTTGTTGGGAAATACTCATCAATCAAATTAAATCCAGTGATGGAGGAGCCTGTTTGTCCCTGTGGAATCGGTAAGTAGTAACCTCGAGTTTGATTCATTTGCAGATGAATATTTTTCAGAGTTTGTCCTACCACATTTGCTTGCAATTAATTATTTCCAAAAGAAAAGAAACAACGCCAAGTGCAGCAAATGGCAAAGCATAGCTTGGCTTTTGAAGGATTCTCGTTCAACATGGGGAGAATGGAGAGAAAAGGAAAAAAATTCAAATTTAATTACAACAAACTTTTCAAATTGATTTAGATTTTACCATTAAACTTTTACCGACGGCAGATATGGATTTCCATGACACTGCATGCAAAAAATTTGTTTACTAACTACATGCAATGCACATGCACAAACAATGTTAAACAGCATTTATAAATTTAATTTGACCTCCCTCCTCTCCCACAAGTAGCATTTAACATACGAGTGGAATTTGAAATATGGGGACCAGAGTATTGTCTCTAGAGTTTGAGACTAAGCTAATGCAGAATGGCAAGAATAGCGTTTCTGTTGAGCATAAAATTCGAATGCTTCCAGGCTCCTCAACGGAATTTCACAAGGATGATCGTGTCGTTTGGATTGGAGAGGATGGTCCTCAGTTGGGCACTCTTAAGTGGATTGGGCGAATTGATGGAGTTCTTTGCGTAGGAATGGAAATGGTAAGAATTCAGAGAGAATATTCCTTTATTCGAAATTTGAAATAAATTATTAGTTCCTTTTGTCACGTAAAACCTGGTTACAATTTCCAAATTCATTTGCAGCGAGAGAGGGGGAACGCCACTTTTCGTGGTAAATCTGGATTGAACTTATTTTCATGTAAGCCTGGACATCGGGCCTTGGTCCCGCTTCGTGAAGTGACATTGTATGGTGATTACATGAAGAAGAATCAACTTATAAAGAAAGGTGAATCATCTGGCCCTGGCGTTATTCTTGTTAATGGGCCAAACAGGCTACATCCTTGTTATGGCGAAAACAAACCGCGAGAATTGGAACTTCGTAAGTAAAACTGGACGCTTAAGTTTTCCTGGATTGAATAAACGTATTCAATAATGGTATCAGTAAGTACTCTGTTTGTTTTATAGCTGCTCAGCAAGATCACTGGAATGAGGGGGACATAATTTTATTTCAAGAAACGAAGGAAACAGCAAAAATCATTCGGATCAGTTTGCTGAAGGATAATATAACCTTGGTTGCCTTATTAAAATACGTAAGCATGTGAACAATTGAGTTGTTGTTTGCATATCTTTGCGTTACTTACAGACTATTTGAAATTTTAGATTGTGAGCACTAAAAATACTGGCAATTATGTGAAGATGCCGCTACATGAAGTGATGCAGCTTGCAGATGTTATAGAAGCCAGGAGTGACTGCTCCGGCACTTCGGCACAACATGTCCAACTTCCTCCCGGTCTAGTGGAAGTTCCACTTTTTAAGTACTTGAGCCAAAGTGTTGACCCAAAAAAGCAAAGTCGGTTGCGAAATCTGAAGTTTGAATTTGTGAGCAATTACTCTGTACCAAGTGACACATCCGCATCCGATTACAGTGAATATGAAGAATGCCCAAAAAAAATTCCAAATCTTGAAGCAAAAGTGCTATCTGAGCCTGTCACTTCACCTGGGCTAAAATTTACTACGGGTATTAATTGCCGAGAGGGGAGATCTCCGAACGAAACAAGCAGTGGAAGCTCTAACCGTAGCCCCGGTTTTCGACTGTATCCCGCTCCGCTGATTTCTCCAAAGATTCCCACTCACAATACGGCTCACACTCAGACACTTTCACCAAACATGAAGCAGCCATCTACATATGGAGCATGTACTTTATCAAAGTATAATTCACCAACACGTAGGGATTGCTTGAAGCGCCTGGAAAAAGAGAAGCAGCTTCCGGCACAAACAACCCCAAAATGCGAAAAGTCAAATGTAAAGCCTCAGAAAAGTTTAAGCTATACTTGTTTATCTTCATTTCTCGTTCGGTCAGCCGTGACTTCCCTGCAAAGCAGTTTGAGCGAATCGTCTCTCCGAAATCTTCGCAAACCCGAAGAAACTAGCCCAGGGATCGACGAAGTGGACATGTCTGAAGGAACAGTGGATTGCACCAGCACCAGCCCACCCTTGAATGCCACAAAATTGTCTACTGACAATGATTACCAAGTGCTGCCTTTTTCAGAGAACGACTTTTCAGAAAACAATTCACCGACACATATTGAAAGCAGTACTTACCCAGTAGCAAAGGATGAACAGCTTCCACAAACTGCTCCAAAATGTGAAACTACAGGAGAAAATGGCACAATATTTGACAATGTGAACATTTTACGAGATCAAGTATTGGGTTCCACTTCCAATAATATTGATCACCAGTTGTTGCCAGAACTTGAGGGTCTCTGCATAGATTATCGTGCAGCAGCACAAGATGAATGCGCTGTAAGGGCGGAAGAGGTAAAAGAACATTTTCCACCACAAACTACTCAAAGCCGTAAAATTCCAGAAGAAAATAGCACAGGAGCAGAAGCTGGAGTACTTTCTTCAAACAATAGCCACGAGATTTCATCTCTAGAGACTCCTGAGGCCGATTATTCTACAGGGCAAATGCACAATTTTTCAAAACAAGATGAATGTGCTACAAACCCAGAAGAGGCAGAGAAACAGCTTCTGCAGCAAACTGCTCCAAAATGTGAAGCTACAGGAGAAAATGGCACAATATTAGACAATGCGAACATTTTTCAAGATCAAGTATTGTGTTCCACTTCCAATAACATTGATCATCAGTTGTTGCCAGAACCTGAGGCTCTCTGCACAGATTATAGTGCAACAGCACATGATGAATACGCTGTGAGGGCGGAAGAGGTAGAAGAACATTTTCCACCACAAACTACTCATAGCCGTGAAATTCCAGCAGAAAATAGCACAGGAGCAGAAGCTGGAGTACTTTCTTCTAACAATAGCCACGAGATTTCATCTCCAGAGACTCTTGAGGGCGATTATTCTACAGGGCAAATGCACAATTTTTCTAAACAAGATGAATGCGCTACAAACCCAGAAGAGGCAGAGAAACAGCTTCTGCAGCAAACTGCTCCAAAATGTGAAGCTACAGGAGAAAATGGCACAATATTAGACAATGCGAACATTTTACAAGATCTAGTATTGGGTTCCACTCCTTATAATAATGATCAGCAGTTGTTGCCGGAACCTGAGGTTCTCTGCGTAGATTATCGTGCAACAGCACATGATGAATGTAATATAAAGGCGGAAGTGGTAGAAGAACGTTTTCCACCACAAACTACTCAAAGCCGCGAAATCCCAGCAGAAAATAGCTCAGAAGCAGAAGCTGGAGCACTTTCTTCTAACAATAGCCACGAGATTTCATCTCTAGAGACTCCTGAGGGCGTTTATTCTACAGAGGACAAGCAGAATTTTCTAACACAAGTTGAATGCGCTACAAGCCTAGAAGAGGGGGAGAAACAGTGTCTGCAGCAAACTGCTCCGAAATGTGAAATTGCAGCAAAAAGTGAAACAGAAAAGCAGATTCAATTATAAAATTTTAAACCATTATTTGCTTCACAAAATTCGCAAGCGGTGTCACTTCCTACTTATAACACAGAATTAAAACTATAATATTTAGCACGTGTGCAAGTTTCTTATTTTGAGATAATTTATAACATAAATATAATATTTTTAATGTTTATATATCAAAAGTTATTATTAAACTTGGAACTCGTTTGCAACACAGGCTGACAAAAGTGATCTATAAAAATACCAGATGAAAGCTGAGTTCTTCGTATTGCTTGACAGCAAGTTTCGCTTGCTTGAGATTAGATTACGGATTGGTAGCTGGGTCGGTCATCGAATTACGGATGCCAAAATTAATGTCTCAAAAATAATAATCCTTTACAGTATAAGTACAGGCCAAAGAAATTAACCAAACTCCCGTACACTTAACGTATGAATCTAATGCAGGAAACAAACAGATTCCTGTCAGGACTAGGACATTTGAATTTATTTGAATGCTAATTTGAGAGTAATTTGGACAGTTTCCGAGTTGGTGGCCATCACCGTACTGTGAATCCCGAAGTGTGGCAACAAATTTTCCATAAAACTTTCATTTTTCAAATAATTTTGTTTTGTTGAATTGTAACCAATAGCACCAAAGTTTTGTCTTGTTTATCGATCCAAATGATCCGCAACTTATGCGTAGTCCCTTTCAAAATTGCCGAAGCTCAATTTCACTCCAAATTTGCTCTCGGAAGGATTAAAGTCGTCACCAAATTCTAAATCAACCTCCAAATTTGATATTTAGACAATTCAAATTGCAATGGAAGTAATTGAACAAACCACGGAGTCTGGAGCTGGAACGAAGAACGCATCCGTGGATTCTCTGGCGGCTCGTATGAAGTACGCTCGTGATGTCGCCGCCGTCACAATGCCCACCTGGCAAGCACCAGCCTGTGCAAAAACTAAATCCGTTATCAACATAACGGACAGCATCAACAATGCTTTGAGCAAGGCTACCGACTTTTTGACAATCGCCGTCCAAAATGGAAAAGGAGAAACCCTGGCCCGTGCAACACCACTCCTTTACTTCTCCGGGATTTTGATCAGCAATTTTCAACCGACGCAAACGGAACTTGATGAGACGCTCTCAAACTTGGACATGATGTTTGGAAACATTGAAAATGACATTATTGGACTTGTAAAGCGGGTCAAGAAATTGTCGACTGGGTTCAAGGCGTACAAGAAGTCCGTTCTCCACGAATTCCACAAAACTGCTTACAAGGCTCTGATCGATTTTGAATATGGAAATCGGGATGGACAAGAGGCCAGCCTTCAATCCGGGCGAACTCAATTTGAGAAACATCCGCTTCTTAATTCGGACGAGGGGGCTTGGCTGGACTTTGTCAATTATGAGAGAGAAGTCATTACATTGGAATTGAATGAAGGGACTGGAATCCTTGCCCAGAAGCTTTCTTTCACAACTGCTTCCACGTTGGTCAATTCATTGACGGCGGAAATCCATGAGGCCGTCAAAAACGCGACGAGTGCCGTCAATGAAATTGAAGTGAAGGCGGATGAAACAAAGCAGTGGAAGCAAAGTGCAGTTGGGCTCGTCCAACAACTCAGAGACATTCGCCGCCAATTCAACTTTGGAGAAGCAAATTGTGCTGGAGAGTTCGTGAATGTTTTGAGTGAGCTTCAATGGAAGTTGAACGTCGTGACTGGGTTGAGGATGGATGCACTCAACAATGTTTGCGTCTGGATTCTGAAGGGAATTGAGTGCATCCGAAGGAAATCCGCGTGAGTTGGAAATAGTAATGTATAAATTTGATTATACTTTACATAATATATTTTTATGCAGGGGCTGGGCGCCAGAGCGGCAGATTACTACTTCACGCCCAGTATTGAAATACATTTCAACTACTCCGCCGGGTCGGATTTACAAGTTCTTCCCATGCTTGCCCTCCAAAGCGGGCACGGATCCCGACTACGTCAGTTTGTTTGAGGACATGGGGACTTCCATTGGAGAGTCATTTCATTTGGAACTCCTGATTACTTCTGCTACCAGGGATCTTTTGTAAGGAACCAACATTTCATTTCGCCCAATATTGATATATTATTTATTTTCTTGAAATTCGCAATTCTTTAGATTTGAGGAAAAGCCACAAGAACAGGAGACAGTCGCACTGGGGTCATCCTTGAAATCTATCCCGCAAAGCGTCACTCAAGAAGAGTCCCAAAGCATCCTTGCTGGTTCTATCCAGTCCGACAAGGAGTCAGAAATTTCAGAGGATGGCTATCGTTCACAATTTCAGGATATGAACAAAGGTTTGCCCATCCCTCTCTGTTTACAAATTATTTTCATGCTTGATGAATAGAATTTACAACATACACATTTAATTTATGCAGGAATTGCAACAGCTGCTAGCAATTATGCCCCAGATGAAGAATCGACGGAATACTCCATTGACGAGACTGGAAAAGCCATTACGGTCACAGTCGCAGCCGCAGGTCAATGGAAAGGAGGACTGGAACCAGTGCCTGTCCTGGTACAAATGCTCACGGATGCTCAGGAATTCGGCGCCGTTTCCGCTGGACAGCACCCAAATCCAGAGTTCATTCCGCCGATGAATCGTGCTGGTCACTTTCAATCTGACAGTTCCAGTCTACGCAATGATGCGAACACTCCTCAAGAGGACTCCTACTTCTGGGCTCGCCATTTGGCTTCCAATGTTCCCAAGAAGTAACCTCTCAAACGACCCAACAAATCACACTATGGAATTCTCTTTACGACATTCACTAAATTTTGATATTCGATTTTGATTTAATTCAATGGTTCCAATTTAAACATGCACACTCAGAACATTGCTTATTAAAAAAATATTGATAAATATCTCAAATTTGTGTTTAATTGCATTGGATTTCTTTTATCTCAATACTGAAGATGTTTTTCTAGAAACTTAGCTAAAGCTAGAACATGCAATGAATTACTTAAGTACGGCACTAGCTTTCGCTCGGTTTAGACGCACTACCGTAAAATGCATACGAAACAGCCAAGATTTAGCAAGTCGATCAGTTTCTATAACCAAGAATAGTTTTCCTTTGGGTGAAATGCAGAAAATTCCTTTTTCTTTCTTCGAAGGTTCCACCAAGCACTAACAATGTGAGTGCATAACAACTCAACAATGCAATGCCAATTTCAGCGTAATGTTGCAATCATGGTTTCATCAAATTAATTTAAGCAACGGCCAGAGAGAACTTTCGCTTAACACTGCGGAATTTACCGTTTGAGTATTATTGAGTCAAAGCCCAACTCGTAATTCATACAGTCAATGACAGTAGAAATTAGATTAGATTAGAAATTAGTGAGCTTGTACCACAGCATAGCGTAGGGTGCTTTTATCATATCCCAATAATCAGCAGACTGATATTCACAATTAAAGCCTGTCCAGGTATTTTGTGCAATTTTTGCCAGTTTAATTTGCTAATAGCAGAAGAGGCGTTTTACTCTGTGCATGTTGTGTGTTCATACCTACTTTGCGTTGTACTTCAATTTTACATATATTGTGAGTCACACAATACGAATTTGCCCAACATGGGCTTCCATAATGCTGGTTCAAGAAAGGTGCATATATTCCTTGCTTTCTTCATCCAATTGAGCATCGTGAATTGCGTGTCCAACCAGGAGCCCGGAGTTGGTGATGGCAATGGTATAAGCTACTTTCTGTATTTAACCCCATGGAAATTATTTACAATTGCTTAAGTCTGTGCTTATTTGCTGATTTAGGACCCAATGGGGGTACATTGCCCACTCTGCAAACAATTGCCATATCTTTTGGTTGCATGACTGGGTTAATATGTTGCACAGTATGCACCTGGTCTTTTTGGAGACGATTGGTAACAATAACATAAAACTTTTGCAATATACTTGCCTGCGTTTACTACAAAAAAATTCTACAGTGCTTTGGAAGCTCAACTGGTAACATGGATATCCCAGATCCTACATATGATGACGGAATTAGCTACCGATACAGATCAACTGGATTTCAACCGTTGGATCCCAACACCCTAGTAAGGAGAAACGGAGAGGATCGTGTTACGTTTGACCCCATACCAACTTTGCCTGATTTGCATATTGATCCCAGAGGAAGTTTTGAGATGCAAAGTATAAAGGTTCCAAGCATTACCTCAATAACCGGTGGAGGTGAGATGGATGTTCACGCACAAGATTGGTTCGGTAAGTCAAGCAAATAGCAAGTAAGTAACCCAAATCAGCTGTAGAACTACAGACATGGAAGTTCCGTACGTTTTTGGTATTCTGTAGAAGATCCTGTTCGGCGGAACTTTCCGAGAGACAAAATTGAATATCTTGGAGAAATCGGGAAAGGGTGGTTTGGAAAAGTGGTAGAAGCCATGGTTTCAGACATTGTACCAATTCATAAGTCCGTGAAGGCCATCGTTAAGATGCAAAGGGATGATTGTGAGGATCGTGATCAAATGAGATACCTACATGAGGCGCGATTCTATAGAGACTCCAACAACGCGAACATTCTAAAGTTGCTTGGATACTGCATTGAACGAGCACCATATCTGCTCATTTACGAGAGTTGGCCACTTGGAGACCTTAAATACTATCTGATTACTAATGCAGATAATGGCGAAAAGCTGTACAAGCAAGGCACTCTTGCTAGAATGGCCATTGGTATCTCCAATTTAAATTTAAATTATTGCTAGTTATTCTGAAATTCTAAATCCATTTCAACCTAATTTCAGAAATCGCCAAGGGGCTGGAGTACATGGGCCAAATGGGATATGTGCACGGGGATCTAGCAGGTTAGTCTGGACAAATTGAAGTATTTATCTACTAAAGCATTTACTTAACGTCGTCTGCCTAACGTTATGTGTTACATATAATAATTTGTATTTTAATAATTTAGCTCGAAACTGCCTGGTTTGTAACACGAATGGCAAAGTTGTGATTGGGGACTACGGACTTGCAACACAACGATACAAAGATGACTATTATTGGAATGGCAGAACTGCTTGGCCGGTAATTACGCAATTTTGGATCAAAATTCAAAAACTCAATATAATTTTACTAACTTTATTCAGTTCGATTGGATAAAATTGAGCAGATTATTTTAAGCTGCTTTGGGGTTTTTGTGCGGGCGATTGCTAGTCCTAACCGCAATATTTTTTGTGCTATTAGATTCGATGGGCAGCTCCTGAATCGCTCCATTGTATCATCGACCACATCCAAGCTACTAAAGTAATGATCCACACGTCAATCATTTCATTGTTTGTTACTACATATTATGCCACTCAATTGAAATGCTGTATTTAGATTACTGTGATGTCAAACGTCTGGTCGTACGCGGTAGTGCTATGGGAAATATTTGAGCTGGGTAAAACCCCGTATCCGGAACTAACAAACGAAGCTGTTCTAGATCAAGTTATCAGTGCACAAACTTATGTCCTCGAAGCTCCTCGTACCAATTACCTTACGAGCAGAACAAAAGACACCCTTTATGATGTTATGAGGTCATGCTGGAACGAAGACCCGGAGTTCAGGCCAACTATTTCCAGCATTTTGCAAACTCTATCGCAAGTACAGGTTTAGACCAGCGAATTTACGAGTATGAACGTACAAACTAAATTTGTAAGTTCTTTTAAGTTTTCAAGTTGCGCTTAGTTAACGAGGTACAGTTACGATTTCTTGATTGATCATCACATCACAGAACTCGATCCTCACCTCAATAAACTTTATGATGTAAGTTAATTCAAATTCTTCCAAACTCCGCTGTTCTGCTTTAAAACATCCAAACTCCGCTGTTCTGCTTTAAAACATCCACTTACGAGGGATGTACCCAGGTTGTCCGATCCCGATTTGGCTGAAACTTTGTCCACTTATTACACCTATGTAGAAACTATGTTTCACAAAGTGTCCACTCTCACTACTCAAATTTCGAATTTAGCCGAATTTTTGAAATTTGGTTTGAAAT
>JAAXYW010001763.1:0-19110 GCA_036851895.1 Orthonychiurus folsomi | reverse complement strand
AGGGCTGAGGAGAGGATAGGATTTCATGGAGTTTGTGTTGTGGGGTTTGATGGAAGTTGTGTGAATGTGTCTGATAGCTTTGCAGCTGCTCTTTTTGATCTCTGCTTGCAGAGTTTATTTTTATTCATTAAAAGTACGAATTCCCGAGCCACGCGCTATCCACACTGTGGGTGACAAATTGGATGAGTAATTATTATTCAGAGCCGAGCGATCAAACTGTCCAGATGAAATTAGCAAATTGAGAAGAGTAGGATTGGGCATCATCATGTATCCGTGGGGAGTATACTTTGTTATCTTATCTGTGGCTCAGTCACTAAGTGGTATGACGCCGACCCTACCGTGGATGCAAACAGTTAATTTGAAGTGCAATGAGATGATATCATTAATGCAAAGCTCATTTTTTAAAATTTCAGCAAGACCATACATTTCTATTTTTACTTTGTACATTTGGGTAGTAGAATAAACAAAAGATATTGAAACCGCGCTGCGCTGCGTAGTGAATCGGCTAACTATCAAACTTGAAGATGATGATATGTTATTCAGGGAATGGCTGTGCTCAGCTATGTACAATTTCTACAAATCGCGAAGTACAAAGTATACGCGTTAGCTAAAATACATTAATCCCCTATTACATTGAATTCCTTGCACTCGTAAAAACTGCAGTTGCAGTGATCCTAACATAAACCAATACCATCTTGAGTTGACAAAGCGAGTACAATATATGTAAACAAGAAGTTGAGAAAATAATACACGCTAGTATGCTAAACCCCGCTAGCCAGTCTGAGTTAATTAGTTTCTTTCTGGTATTCTCGTATTCTGTATAGTCACTACTAAAAGCAGCAAGGATTCTCAAAAAAATTAATTTTATTCAATAACTTTGCTTAATTTAGCCATAAAATGACAGAATCAGTCCCTTAATTCTCATAAGACAAAAATGACTATACTCAATCATGCACTTACATTCAAAGTTATTACTCTCGTTTCATCAGGGAAGTTAAATCTCGTTGGAAATGCCATCACTTATCTGCTCATTTAAAACCGGCTATTCATTTCTTGTGATTAATAGAATCGTTTCCTAGAATTCTGCTGATGGTTCTGATAGACGATAATCCCAACAACGACAATAGCAACAGTACCTAAAATCCCTACTAGTGTATAGAAGAATATTTTTAAACCGGAAATGCCACCTGGTTTTGGATCATCAACGTGTTCGCGGGGTGCTTCATAAAATTGTGCTGCAGGGAGTATATCGTCACGGGAAGAAGAGTCCTAAAAGGAAATTCAAATTCAGTGAATTAAAAATTAAGAGTTAGCTAGGTCATTTATTTCAACTAAACTAAAACTCTCACCTGTCCGGAAGCCAACTCCAATTCGTATGTTTTCATAGAAATAACGTCATGGTTATCAGACAGGTCACCAGTTGCGGCAGTTAAACCAAAGTAATAGCCAGTTGGCAGAGAGACACCTTTTACTTGGAAGCATTGGGCCCACGCATTCTTTCCTTGGATATCAGTTGACACTAATCATGGAATAAATACATTAAAACTTTATGCACAATTACAATAGACAATAACCAACACCTTAATAAACTAATTCCGTCAAATTGTATTATTTCCCTCGGATTCCAATTTCCTCACCTGTCAGCACCTCATTTTCATAACGTACAGAAACATACGTGTCGTGTTGTTGATTCCTAACTTTCCCTTCGCAGCCAGCCAGCTGGGTCAGTGTACCGTCCCGGTCATGATCATACAACAAGCTTCCATTATTAATCTGTGACAGTATAAAAAAGTTAGCTAACATTATAATTGCAGTAACACAAAAAAGGCTTGGTAGTAACGGTCCATTAAATTTAGTTACCATAGCCGAAATGTAAGGATGTCCATGGTTATGTGGCCCATTGTGATTACTATAAGTGTCAATGATTATGGCCAATCCAAGAAATTGATCCTTCGAACCGAACACCGGTCCTGGATGCATCCGGTCCCTCGCGTACCACAAAACCATCCCGTCTCCAAATAAATCTTTCCCTTTCCCGGATATTTGAAATTGAAGATGAACTTCCCAGTTTTGGATGCGGACGGGCTGCAAGAAAAAGAAGAATAAACAAACATTTGAAGAAATGTAGTATTGCATTTACGTAGACCGGCACTGTAGGTCGTTCACCCCCATACGTCATTCACGTAGTCGGGCGGGAGGGCATGTGCGCGAACTACTTCGCATCGGGGCTAGGGAGGTCGTTAACCTCACACGTGACATGCACATAGTCGGGAGCAAAGAGGTTAAATGCTTTTCAATTCTGACTGTTTCAATCAATTCATACAAAAACTTTGACCCGTAAGCACCCATTTAAAACCTCTGCCGCTACAACTGGGGAAAATTTTGGAAGTACAGGAATCTTTCGCAACTGGCCCAGTATAAAAGTAAGTAGCTTTTGACTTAATTGACTCACCACTGAATTCCATAGTCCACCTTGTTGAGAGCGGGCGTCAGGGGTCAGCCGAATGTACTGGTTCGTGACAATTGTACTTCCATGGAAATCCCAGTATGGTATTTGCCAACCGGAACCTGTGCAGGACAGTTGATAGATTATTACAAAATAGTTTTTTCAAAAGTATATTGTGGCCGATTTTTTATTAATATAAGGTGGTTCAGGGTTCACCTTGATAGGGTTTCGTAACTGAATGCTCCCTCTTATAATAATCTTGAGTATTCCAATTCCCAGTTTCCGCTAGGACGCCGGTTAAATTAAAAACGATAGGAATTACACAGAAAAGGAGGAAAGCGGCAGGTGAGGGTCGCGGTCGGGTCATTGTTCTCATAATGTAGTCACGGCGGGCGGCAAGCATGGGGCTTTGGTCACCACCTCTGCTCTGAGTGGACGTAGAATTCATTTTGCGCAATGGTCAACTGTGGGAGGTCAGAAGTGCAGGTCTCTGGTTAGATCTGTAAAAGAGAGAAGCACGTTTAAAATTTGAACAACAATACTGACATTAACATCACAATTATAGTCCCTTGTCACATGTAATGCAATTTCACAGGACGGCCGAACTGCCAATAACAAGCTACGCGAGGCCGGCTTTAAAATCTGGATTGACTTACTTAAATTATTCTGCCCGGCTGAAGGAAGATCAATTAGACAGATGGTTGACACATTGACAGTTAGATGATACTGTAAGAACGTAGTTGATCAAATTGCGTTGTAGTGTATGGCGTAGTAGCAGTGAATCGTAAAAATTAATAGACGGTCGACTTGTGAATTGGATTCTTGATATTTGAAATTGTGGGAAGGACGCGGGTTGCCAGGGTGGCAAGCCACAGCCACAGTGCGTTGGCCTATGTTGCATAGAATAGTGCAACTACGTATGCGTAAATTCAGCACTGGGAATTCAATGGCAAAGAAATTCAAACTGCCCTGCACATGCACTGCGCAACTAAACTGCACTGGCTCGGCTGTGATCTCTGAAACTTATTGTTCACTAAGTGTCGCGTCCCGCGCGATTGGATTTAATCCCGTTGCGGCGAAATTTTGCTTAATCCAGCCATAAAATGACAGAATCAATCCCTTAATTCTCATATGACAAAAATGACTATACTCAATCATGCCCTTACATTCAAAGTTATTACTCTTGTATCATCAGGGAAGTTAAATCTCTTGGCAAATACCATCTGCTGCTCGCATTCTGCATTTTACCTGCCCAATTAAAACTGGATAATCATTTCTTGTAATTAGTAGATTCGTCTCCTGGGATTCCGCAGCTCGTGACGGGAATAGTGTTGAAGGGAAATTAAAGGAATACAGGAACTAGGTGAGCATTTATTTACAACTTTATAGAAAACTTACATAAAAAAATTCAATTATATTTTGTTGTTCATCTCTCTCAAAATCCTACATCCAGATCCAGATCCTCTCCTACAAGATCATCTCTCCATAATCAGTTTCTTACTCCCCAACAACTTTCTTTCTTACAATGGCCAGTTACGATCTGCACATCACTCAAGATGATTCTGGCGATCCGATGCTTTATTGTAGCATGATAGGAAGAACAGCAGTGAGGAAATGCCGAACCCAACCCTCAGAAGAAATTTGGGGGTCAGAAACCATTCGAGATTTACTGGCAATATTTGTAAGTCAGAACTCTTTTGCTATAGCCGACGCATAGGTGGGCACATTTGAAATGTATTTAACTACCAGAGGTGGGCAAAATACTCTATTCTCAAAATACAAAATACAATTACAAAATACTATACCCAAAACTCTGGCAAAATACAAAATACTTTGAAATTGGGCACTGCCGTCAAAATACAAAATACTGTATTTTAAATACTTTTGTAAAATACAAAATACTTTTAGCAGCACCAATTTAATTTTGTGTTGGATGTTTAAAAAATACTAAAACAGAACTAACTAGGGAAGGTCGCGGCATGCCCCCTGGGGTTTGACCCGGGACCGATTTTTTTGAACACTTTGGAGTCCCCTGACATGAAGCATGTCAAAACTTGCCTGTTGAAACAAGGTACTTTTTACCGAGTACACATGCTTTAGCATGTGGCACAGGTATTGTAATTGTATTTTCCGTCCGTCTGTCTGTCCGAGCGATAACTCACGCATATATGGTTGGATTCACTTAAGACTCGGTACACAGCTTTGTACTGTGCTGGCTCCGGACAAGTTCGTTAGTCGAGATAATCGGTCCAAGGGGAGGGGTACTTGACATTGGCATGAATGTAGTCTGCAGTGCTATATAAATAAATATAGTTGGAAGCATGACGGCAAAGTTGGAAGCACTGTTGCTGTCCCCGCGTAGGAAGCGGATATATTGTGGACTTTACATACAGATGTGGTGACATATTGTAGGAAGCAAATATATATTGTTGATCTTACTTACAGATGTGATGACGTATTGTAGGAAACAGATATATATTGTTGACTTTACATACATATGTGGTGACGTATTGTAGGAAGCAGAGGTATATTGTTGACTTTACATACAGATGTGGTGACATTAGGTTGGAAGCAAGAATACATTGTTGACTTTACATACATATGTGGTGACATTAAGTAGGAAGCATTGATATGTATTGTTGACTTTACATACAGATGTGGTGACATTAAGTTGGAAGCAAGAATACAATGTTGACTTTACATACAGATGTGGTGACATTAAGTAGAAAGCAGGGTAAGATTATTGACTTTACATACAGATGTGGTGATATTAAGTAGGAAGCAGGGATGTGCATTGTTTTGACTTTATATGCATATGTGGTGACATTAAGTTGGAAGCAAAAATACATTGTTGACTTTACACGCAGATGTGGTGACATTAAGTAGGAAGCAGGGAAAGATTGTTGACTTTACAGTTGTTGTTATACGTGTGTTCTTATCGCAACAAAATAAGAATTACAAATTACTTAATATAGAATTACGAGAACCATCAAATTAAACGTGGGAATTCAATGTTATTTAAAATTTGAAGGCCAGGTAAGTGTGTATGCTAGCTAGCACCTTTCAAATCTAGATAAAAGGGGGAACCCCACCACTCGCCCTCTCTTGAACCCTATAAAACAAATCTCCTGTGGATCAATAATTCGGTTCTGGAAGAAAGCTTGACAAGTACGCTATTCCTTTCACATTCTAATCGCTCCCCCCACAGTTTGAAGTCATAAGTTTTCATAATATTTTAAATACGAAATACGCCTCTTCTTCTAAAAGCCATGCCCGTCGTCACCGTATGGTAAGCCACAACACATCCGTAGCCGGCTCCGTTTAAGTTAATTAATTAATCGGTATTAATTGGTCTATGTAATCATAAGGGTTTACTTACACGATGAAGAAAAGGTTTGGAATATTCAGATAAATGGACTGAGCAAGGAAGTACGTGATCAGATGGAGATTATATTGTCTGACAAGACTTTGAAACTGGGGATGAGGAAGAACGGACCAGAAGCGGAAATCCCTACTGAAAATGGTCTCTACGAATATGAATTCCAGGATATCTCGGGGGGTCCCGGTTACATCCCAATGAAGGCGTGTAATGCCGTATTAAATGTTCTCGACGCTTATAATTACAAAGTCGTTGCAGCAGGCGGCATCGGAGATTTTCAATTCACTTGGACGTTACAAATAAATGGAAAGTGAATACCAATGTGTGTTTGTAACAAAATATTACGTGGATTCCTATCACAATAAAATAAGAATTGAAGTAATATTGAGAAGAGAGATTAATTCATATAAATTTAGTTGTAGATTTCTGTTTGCGAATTAGTCATAGTATTCAGCAGATGACCACAAAGTTTATGTTCAGAACATCAAAGGAAAATCAAATGAGAAAACCCAGAAACTAAATAGCGTCGCCCTCTTTGGGGGCTACCCCGAAAAGTTAATATCTGGGTATACGCTATACACTTGGCAAGGTTCAAAAATTCAAATGCAATTCCCTTGGAAAGTTTTTAGTACGTCGTCATTCTTGACTCTGGGCTATCGTATTATCCAAACTCGCAAAATATAAATAAAAAACCGGAAGTTATGGAAAATTACTTAAACATCAACGCTAATCGAGGTCTGAACCCTCAATCCCAAAGAACTTGGCACTCAAAATGAAGTATTGGGAGGATCAGTGATTACAGTTTGGTAAGCAATTAAATAACTTAACTCACAACCCAATTGACAATAGCACAAGCAGGTGCACTTATATAATCTAAGGAATCAATGCTTTCAGAAACCCAACCTTTTTGAAATTAAATAAAGTGTTTTCACTAATTTGAGTTTTGAATTTGATCTCACTATGACTAGGGCAATTTTGGGAGGGTCGTATGGGTGGACCATAACTATTTCCGGACTAACTCAGACGGGGTGTTTTAAACTAATGAAGTTGGCAAACGAAGTTGAACTGGAGTTAAGAGTTTTGCTACCACTGAAAAAATGTTATCCGGTAATTGGTAATTTCAACAAAGTTCAACTTGGATCAAACAAAGAATTCCCAACATCCGACTTTCCGATGACGGCCGTGGTGGCTATATTGGACGTTTTGTCCAGTGCTAATTACAGGATTGTTGGAACAGTTGGATTACCTTCTCAGAACAACATGGTGTGGACATTGCAATTGAATGAGTAAATATGCAATTATACGTATTTTGATGATTTCAGTTTGATTTTTTGTTTGTTCTAACTTATATGTTTACTCTCAATGAGACTAAATAAAAACTCGGAAAAACATTAAATTAATTAAAATTGAATTATCCTCGCCCGGTGGTTCAATTTAATAATTCCTTACCCTTGCGTTGTTGCAATATTTAATTATTCACATACAATTATTAAACATTCTACAGCATGTTGCCATCTTGCAGTGAAGGGCTTAGTTGATGAGAAATGCATGCAGAAAAGAAAGATACGTAAATTCAAGTACCTGTCCCACTCCCAGTCCACATCTACGGTCTGTGTCGTCCATTTAATTTTTTTGTATTGAACATTTAAACTCACCCAAATTTAATCAATCAATCATGGCTACTAAACGATCCAATCCTAATCCTGAAGGTGACCGTGAAGACGAATTCGTGAGACTGGGTGGGGAAGTTATCACCATTTGGTAAGTAATTTTGTAACCTTAGCCAAGTTTCGTTATTTAATGTTTTTTTGGAATAAATTTAGCCCTAAACTGCCATTTTACTTTCCAACCATTTCAGGGAGATAACAACAGGTTTGCAGAATAGCTGGATTGAAGGTGTGGACTAAGGAAATCTGGAGCTGAACACCTTGAAAAAAAGATGGTGTGCAAAGCAATTGATCTTTCCGTATGTGATAATACTGATCTCCCGAACGATCTGAACACATTGACCCTGGAATGTCCCACGAGACAATGGAAAACCGCCATCACTTTTGTACTAGGTGTGCTAGCTGCTTCAAATTACAAAATAGTTGGAACACCGGTATACTCGAACTCTGATTCAACAGCCCCAAAATGGACAATGTCAATTGAAAAAATAAATTGTACGGGAGATATCATTCAATAAAAATTTCAGATTCAAAATTATATTGCCTACTTCACTCGTATGTACGTTTTCTTTTTGCAATTTATTTGCAACCTGACTTTTTATGATTTGCACCTATTAAATATTTTCCAGCCCAACCCAGTCAGTCGCAGAGTTCTGTCCTCCCATCCCTGCCATATAATTGTTCACAAGCAATAAAATAATAAAAATTCCCGACTCCACCTACAGACAACCAAGTCCTAAAAATCTGCAGGCAGCGCATAGTGCGCACTTCAATATCCGAAGGCGGGGTTGCGGTGGTACATAAAAATGAAGGAAGCCCCTGGACATTATTTGAGTAATTTTTCATTCCGACCATGCATTGTTCTGGCTCGAAAACATCAATTTATTTGTTATTGCGAATTGACACAGCGCGACGACGGTGCGGCTGCCGCGCCGCAGGGAAATTAATGAGCACGGCGCGGCACCGGGCGCAAGTGTGAAGTGCAAAAATACACGAGTGAGTACGACCATATGACGCCTCCAAGCCAAAAAGCAATCCGCACATTTATTTTTAGAATGAAAGAATTGAGCCGTGTGATTAGCGTGTAATTGCAATGACTGTAATTAATCGAGTTAAATTTGAAAGGGGGAGCCTAGGATTCGATGCAATGCAATCTAGTAGTCATAGTGCAGTCAGTGTGCCAGCACAAATCGCTCGAATATTTGAATTTAACAGGTGAAATAACACAGGAAACATGACATTTCTGGAGATGCCAATTCCTGAATGCATGCACCTTTCTTGAAATTAATATTTAAGCACTGCACTTGACACCCTGGGCTTTCATATCATTAAAAAAAAAGGTGAGTCACGTTGAATGTTACATTCACACTCATTATTTTATTATTCAGAGTGGGTCTCACTCTTTGTTTCTATGTCTGTTTCAAGTACCTTAAGAAATTTCCAAGGAAGTCTGTTGATATGAGTAATGCACCCTCCATTTCATACACACGCACGTACGTTACGTTAACCGCACCAATTATGCTCTTGAATCATTCGTAGATAATTGAATGGAATCAGAATGGAATGGAATGTGGACACCTTCGTGTCGGGAGTTCTTTCCAAAAAATTCTTGGCAATTTAAGGCCAAGCCAGCCATACAAATTTCCAAAATTTCAATTTTCTTAAATTTTCATTTTACAAGTTTTTTCAAGGAAATACAAAATTCCGTAAAAAAACCAGTCCCGGTTTTCAAATTTCCCGCTCTCCTGGATTATCCCGACATGACATGTATTATCTTATCATTGCATTATCCTCGAGGATATCAGCCATTGGCTTTCCTTCCCCCAAAACAATTACATGACATTAAATGACGCGACGGTGCATGGAAAAAAAAAAGATGAAATGATACGAATAGAAGAAAAGGTCCGGGTGACTGAGAATGTGGATCTGTGCTTTCAGAAGTGTAAAAATGTTTATACAAGGAGGAGATATGATATGAAATAATAGAATGACACGTCCGTCCGTCGCGTCGCTTCGTGCCTTCCCTTCGTGACGGATGAGATGCACATAAGTGGGATACCTAGTACAGTACGGGTGCCCTTAAGTCCAAGTCCTTCCACCACTTGAAAAATGAGTAGGATTACATTTCTGGTCTGGCTCCCACTACTATGTATTACTTTGCTTGTACTTGATTGCTGGACAAATCATCGCGAGTCTGTCTCAACAATGGAATGGGAGTTATAAAAAAAACTATCGTCAAGTTTCTAGAAAATGATACCACTTAAGGGCTCATCTTTTGTGGTAGTGGTTGCATCATTCATACATAAGGGTACCCAGTACCCTTTTCAAGTAGTTAGCCAGAATGAAACTAAAATTTGTTATTCAGTATTCATGGATTTTCTCATTCTCTGCACAAAATATACGTTTAAATGTACAACAAATGAAGTTATTTTGTACTTTAGGAGCAATACTGCTTAAATCTTGCCGTAATTCGTCCAAAATCTCAATATTGTATAAGAATATGCAAATCAAGCTTCAATTTATGGCTTCATTTTGAAAGTTTCCCATTTAGGAAATGAGCCACAACTACAAGCCACAGAACAATCGGAAGGCATAAAATAAATACATAAATAATTTGTTCACTCAAGTGTATACGTATACGTTCCACCCTTTGAACAAAAACTGATTACTCCACTCCAAATAATAAAGTCATCTTTGAAGTTTGACATTTTACATTTGAATACATACACAATTAGTTGGAGCTCTGCTCCGTCCTTCTCCCTATTCCTACCGTGTTTGGTTTTTCGCCTTTATTTATTGGTTAATTGATTGATGCGTTTTTTCCTTTACCAGCTACCAGTTACCTTTCCTGGCCAATAACCCGTCGTGGAATTCACGTAACAATGACAAGACGTTATGGCATACCGTACCGTAATGTATCCCATTGTCAATGTCTTGTAATTGAAACCTTAATTATTGCCATGTCCCATGTAATGTACAATGGCCATGCTTAGTTAGTTAGCTAACTAACTTGGACACTTTTATTATTTATGGCATGGATGGTAGGGCTTGGTAGTGGTACACCCAAAATTGGCTTTGGCTACCACAACAACAGATCATTTCTCTGTTGGACAATTGTAAGGGGACGACGACGGCGTCGTCCTACACAAACCACAGCGTCGTCCATTCATCATCTTCGAGAATTGGGGGAAATTAATGTCGGGTGATTATGGGGTTTGATGCCTGGCGGGGAAATTTGAAGCTAATGTTTCTTTTCCTTACGTAGGATTTGGGAATAACTGAGACACAGACAGAATTGTTTCATCCCTTGATGAATTTGTGGTAAGGAGTTCGGTATTATGTTGTGTTATGTGGTAAGAATAACAGTCCTTCTTAAAATATCATCTTAATCTCGTCTTAACGTTATATAACTACCAAAAATTGGTGCTGTATTTCAAATTTTGCTCCATGATTTCAATTATGACAAATCCATCTGAAATTCTTCATTTTGATCAAATATATTCTACATTTTTAAAATTTCCCGCATTTTTACATGCATACATTAGTCTGTGTCCACAAAGGGGAATCCTCATGCATCCTCATCTCCAAAACTGAAGAAGCCATATCCATAATCCCTGGCCTGGCCATTCCACACAAAAAAACACCCACTCTAATCACACGTCTTCCCAGCTACCTGCTTATTTACGACGTGGCTAATTACTGGTTGAACGGAGGAGTCCGGTCGGAAACCCACATTAAAATAAAGGAATATGGCTTTCCCCCAGAATATGGGATGGGAAGGTGTCGTCTACATGTCCATGTACGTCCATGTCCTCCGGGATTGACTGACTATTTCACTCCTAAATGGACTGCGTTTGCGCATGTGCAGTGATCCAGCTCTTGTTCTAATAAGGGGTTCCATTTTGAAAAAAAAAACATTAATAACAAATGCAAAGCAAGTTATATTTACTCCCAGATGAGGGTTAATGATAAGGGCTAGTGACAGGTGTAATTAGAAAACTCAAGTACTGCGCAGGCGCTGTGCTGCTGCTCCCGTCCTGTCCGTTATTATTATTTATTAAGCTTTGTTCTGGGGTTCTGGGAAAACATGGCCGTGGCTGGTTTGGGAATGACCGTGCATCAATTTACATTGTTGGGATTTGAGTGACAGGGGGATTCGGGCTCTACCGGTTTTGGAGTTGGGGCGCAGCGCTCGATTCCCTGCGCAGGCGCCGGGTGATTCGGTCGGGTGTGGTCGCAAAACCCTCTTAAGTAAAATATGCAATGCAGTACGAGCGTCTTTAATTAAAAAATTGGATAATATTTCTAATTTCCTTTGAAAATCTGCTACTTTTGGAGAAATTTCAATATTGGCGCTCAAATTTACACTTAGGTAAATGCAAAAATAATCTTAACCTTTAACCCTGCAGAATATTTTGATTATTTCTTCCATTCCGCTATGAAAAACTGACAGAGTTGATAACAAATCTAATTTTTTTTTCGGGACTGCGACTGGGTTGACTGATAAAATGAAATCTCAGCATGTGTGGTGGAAAAGTGAACCCACTCATTGCTGGGAGGAGAAATCTATGGTTGGGATCTAAAACATGTTCAAGCTTCAAATCAGGTTTTGGGCATATGTATGTATGGACTGTGGTTTGGAAGGAAGGAACTAAGGAACCCGTCCTGATTGATGATAGGAGTGGTCATTTTTATTTTTTGTTTTTCCCTGGTGTTGTGTGTGTGTGTGTGCCTTTCTTATGTCATTAGTGAAGTTCAACTTTGATTTTGCTAAAAGCAAATGTTAAACTGAGGCCGGCCGGATTATGGAGGGGAGGGGACAACGTTAAGGTTTACGTTACGTGAACGGCTGACAACCTTTCTTTCTGTTAACTAACTGGACATCAACTTCACCTGATTATTAAGGCCAAAACTAAATTGATGTACTTCGTTCACAATGGAATACCAGAGCTGAATGGAATTTGATTCAATATTTTGCATGGGAGAGGAATTGAACCAGCAACGAACTTCAGCCAATGTAGGAGTATGATTTAAAACCCAGAAATTCCAAACAACAAATCTACATTAAATTCCCATGTTGTTCGCCATAAACTTAAAATTCCATGCAAATAAGCCATTAACCATTAGTATATGTAGAGATAGAAATTCGCCACGTGTTTACAAGGGATGCATGGGAGAGGAACATGTATGATTGCAAATGGATAAAAATGTAATTTAAGGAGTAATCATGTCAGATGTTTCGTTTCATGTTTAATTCATTGGGAAGGGGGTTCTCCGCTTGCACGGTTTTCTATCGTATTGCCTGTAGCCTTTAAAAACTCCAACTTCAACTTCCCCCAGGGACCCCATGCAGGAAAATTGGTCATTTTCAGGTTGGTTAGAAAATGATAAATGTCGGCGCAAATTCATTTGATTTAATAGAAGGAGCATTGCTAGGGCGCAGTCCGTACGTACGTACCAATGGGAGAAGTTCCCCTTTCAACGCCTGCTGGGTTGCGCCTGCGCACTGCGCAGCGCATGCGCTGTGTAAAAAATTGTTCCTCCTTTTTATTTTCTCTCACTCCATGGATGCGCATTGCGCATGCCCAGCACTTTCCCTGCAGTCACATTCATTTTGCCTTCAAACAGCACCTGACTCAAGGAACCCATCCCTTCGTCCCATGCAATATTTCATGTGGAACATGCAGTTTTCTTCCCAAAAAAATTATACGTAAATGTGAAGGGGATCGGAGGGCCTGGAATGGAGCCCTGGTGTGAAGGAGTTAGAAATCCTTGGAATCATGGGTTGCCATTAAGTAATGCCAGGGCAGTGGCATGGCGGGAAGCGAGTAATGGTTTGAATTTATAGCATTTTTAACATCCATTTTTTAAAACTTTAGAAATTGGTCGTAGTGCATCCCGGAATGCTTCTTCAAGTTAAACTTAGTCAAAAAATTTAATTTGAAAATTCTATAGAATTGAAAAACAGTATCGAATTGTCTAAATGTTCTATAAAAATGATAATCAGTACAAAGAAGTGACAAAAAGTGCACATTATGGTATCTCATGTCGTCATCCCACCTGGTATCGAACCAGGGACCACAATATTGTAATGTTCCGTAACGACATTACGGCTATGCTGATTAGGAAAAAAGTGTAACATTCTTTGTATTGTGAAGTTATGAATCTAGTACAAACAACCAGAATGAAAGGAGCAGAAAACATTTGTATGACACGCGTCCGCGCATGAGCGTGCAAAACATAAAACTTGAAAAAACGTACCTTTCATTTCACTCCTAGGGTCATTGAGAAATGACATTGGAATATTCACACGTTTGCCAGGAGCTCCACAAGGGCCATATTGAAGTGTCCACGGTCTATCAATGTACACAGGATGATCAGCCGTAAGTGTAATATCCGCAGATGTTGTCGTTTGATAAGTTGCCGTTGAAATCTCCGCAGCAAGATCCCGGGTACAATTGGAAGTTGCCCAATGGCTTGGAAGGAGGATTGAGATTTGCTGGAAGTAAGACTGACCATTCGTCGCCTGGTACAGACTCTCCGAACTTTTTGTCATCAGATCCTGAAAAACACAACAAATTCAGTCATTCAGAATTTAATTTTAATTGTGTCAGGCGGTTGGTGGGTCATAGTATGTATGCAAATGCACACATGATTTTGCTTTACATATAGCCCAGGAATGTATGCTAGGAATTCTTAAAATGAATCCTGTTGCATGCGCAGGCGCATAGCGTATCACATCGCGCGTCTTCTTTTGGAAAGTCCGAATGAGACAGCGCATTCATAAGGAAATAACATCTGCCGTGCTTGTACCGTCCTCCATCCTCATTCGTCATAAATAGACATTCAACCAAGAGGAAGACAAAAGGTACCCAAATATGCAGGGATCCTGGGGAGTGATTGGCCTCAGCAAATACGATGAAGAATGTTGGGGATAATTGTCACTCAACCGTGCCGTGGGGTTTGGATTGTAATTGTAATCAATGAATCCAACTTGGCTTAAACAGTACAGTACATCCTTTCACTACTTATGTGCAATAAATAGTACACACGAATTGTCTCCAAAATCGGATGACCTTATGACCGATCGTCACAATTGACCTAAATATCAATGCCATTTTCCTATCATTCAAGTTTAACCTTTGTCTTAGCAATTTCCACCATATAAAATGTACGTAATTTGCATGGGAGAGGAATTGAATCCAACTGCATCATTTGTCGACGCATGATTTATTTGTGTGCAATGCAATGGACAAAAAAATATCCTAATGCTAAAAACCCATGCAAATCCACATTCATATATCACAAAATGCGTGTGTATTTTGCGTGGGAGAGGAATTGAACCGAACTACAGCTATGCAGGTCAGGTCACCAAGCTCCCACGCCACGCTATAACATAAGCATGAAATCAATCACTATACAAAATCAATAGAAAGAATAAATCCTTCAATACATTTACATTTGTATAAAAGGTAAACGTTGAGTTGAAGAATTACCCGTCAATGCCATGGCTGATGACGCTGTCAATTAAGCACCCATCTCATTTCCTTAAGAAGTTGCGTACGTACGTACCTCTACGATTAAAATAGAAGGTATTTATGAAGCAGAAGGCTTTCGACGTTCAAAAGCCTCGTTTTTATTTGAAGGGATCTTTTCCTTCGTGACGGGAGCATTAAGGCAGTCAGTAAGTCACACCAGTTCGGATTCCTGAGAAGAATCATCACCTGCTGTTCCCAAATGCAGGGGACTCCCAAATCCCTTGAAAGGGCCATCACCATGCCCATTTGTAAACATTTTTCCACTGAGTCATTTTGGAAATCTTTTCCATCCCAGCAATCAAAACCTCATTTTCCTTATGCTTGTAGGTAGGTACGTACGTGCCAAATCCTTCACGTCCTGACTTATGTCTTGGAGAAATTTTGAATCCGTCAATAGTACGTTTACGTGTACGCAGGGGTATTGTTTTGTTGGATGTGCTGTGCTGTACTGTACAAAACAAATGGGCTTGCCAGATGACCCTTCAAAAGCCTGGCAATGTAATGGCGATCGACTTATTTAAATCCCCGTTTACGTTCGTTTCGTTTAGGGCACGACCAGTCCGTCATTAGCTAATTGTAAGCTGTTGAATCCTAAGCTTAATCTTCATCCATTGTCGTCTTTCTCGGGTCAATGGGGGACAGATGGCTGGATTTTGGTTTTGACCTTCATGATTTTTACTGCGTAACAATGGTACAAAGCCGAAGATGCACTAAAACTCGAACTTGGATTTTATACGAATTTTTGTGTTAATTAAACATTTAAAGTTATACATTCCACACAAATTCTTCTGTTTTAAGCGTTAAAGGGAATGAACCTTAAAAAAATCAAAATCTTGGCTGCATCAAATGTTGATTAGCTTGCATTTTGAATTACGCGGGTAAAAATACAATAGATTGTAGTTACTTTTTCTGAAAAATAAACAATTTAATCCTAGGAAATCGTTTATGAACACGACACACAGCATGGCGCATGCGCAGCGCAATGCTATTGCATCCCATCCATTCTACGTAGGCAAGAAATGCCCTTAAAACAACCATAGAGATAAAAATCTATGCTCCATTCTATTCAAGCACCCGCAGAAGCCATCCCATTCCCAACACCTTCCAAGGACTTTACGACCCAAAACAAGTCCCCCTCTACTAGCCAGGACAGTTAGTGTCAAGTCCTACCGCGCCCGGCGCCAGAATTTGAAATAAATCACTCCCACCTCCCCCCATGCAGGTCGCGTCGGACCGTGGCGTGGCCATTTTATGTGTGAAAAATTACCGTAAGTTTAGTTATTAAATCTAATGGTTTGAGGATTTTTACTACTACGTACGTATCAATTGAATTATGTCCTTCTGTCCCCTCCTTTGTTGATACATCAGATAAGACAATCCTGCGCGACTGCGACTGCGCATGCGCCGGCGTGCCTGCCTTCCTCATTTCTACAGCCAACCAACAATACAATCCTGCTGGCTTTCCCTTCCAAGTTTGGGGAGGAAAACTCCCATAAATTTTTGCCACCGCTTGCATTTGCATGAAGGGGAAACGAAACAGGATCGCGCGCCGGCGCGCCGCGCGGGAGATGAAGATGCTGCGCATGAGCAGTAAGGATTTAGTCGTCATCTTGTCATGTCACTTGCAAACCTTGTTTATGCATACGCTCACGGAAATGTAGTGTACGTACGTAATGTACGGCGTTTTACTTACTGTCCATGTTTTGGGGGTGTCGTATAAAATCAGAGAATCTCAAATGAGCATGTAGTCTGGGACCATTAATCCTTCCTTTAAACCTTATTCCCTTGTCACTGGCTTAAAAACTACTGATTCCTTCACCATTGTGCGTGCAAAAAAATGTTTGCATATTTTAAAGAGTAATTGGGATTTTGGTTCAATGCAAATTCATGTGGTACAAAATTACTGGCAGACAACCCCGGGGGTCTTGCCATCCATGGAAAAACCGTTTGACCTCCTGCAGAATGCAGGTCAGCTGTCAACCATAAATAAAATCAAAGAGGGAAAATTGAAAAATCATGAAGAAGGTACTCGTTTTTTTTGCAAATTTCAGGTAAATTACCAAAAAGTGTTTGCCAAAATAGATGCCAAAATCTATAACCTGTACTTTTATTTAAATTCCGCGCCATACACAAACAAAGGCCGGCCAAATCTCATGCAGCTAATGCAATTATTGTGCTACCCATAAATATAAAAGTACGAGGATCTCAAAACTCCAACTATCCATTAAGTGGCAAGTCGTAAACAACTACGTTACGTTACGTGCGCACGTAGTTATTATTACGATGATTATTATGACGGAGCCACCGGTACCACGCCGGGCATTATCACACTTTGTGTCAAACAACTCGTTCCCGTGAGCAGGCAGAAATTAAATTTGAAAAATATATTACACACATAACAACCGCCATGCCATAGTATGGTTAGTGAGAATTTTACGACTTTTCCAGCCCTTTCCCTGAATTCACACGTGTTGGATTTTTTGACTGCCTTTTTCTATTGTATGATGCTACGTACGTGTACAATGGATTTCGTGGTATCTTAAAATCCTGACTTGCCATTGCATGGGTACACCTGAGCCCATAGGACTACGACTACTGTGTGCATCTTTATTGACATGATAATTTGGAGAAATTTTTGACAGGGTACCGCACCGCACCGCACCTGCAAAGCTAAAGCTAAGGCTTTGCATTGTCTCCAGGTTCCTTTCGCTCCCTCGTGTTAAATTCTTCAGCTGTGGACTTGATTTTTACCAAGTTTTTCACTAAAAATCGTGGATACAACAATGGCGGAGAATTTGAAAGACATGCCAAATCCAAACCCGCGAAAACTTAAGGTTGTATTTCATAAGTTCCCGACCGGGCCGGCAAATTTCAATTAACTGCTGCGGCTCCCGCGTCGCGGCGGCAAAACTATTAAACATTTCCTCACTTAATTTTATTAGCTTTCCGTGATCCGGACCCCATCATTCTACCCATTATCCCATACGACTAATAAATAACCACGTCGTTATTAGCCTTACACTTAAGCATTAAGGGAGCCGGTCAGCCTGCCTGCCATTATACATATTCCAGCTTCCATGCCAAAGCCATTATAGCAATTCAAATTCAAATTCTGGCGGGGGCTTTACGTAGGAAATGTTATTTGTGAATAGTTTTGTTTTACCCCCTCCTTTAAACCGGTTGCATAAATCCTGGACTAAATGGGGGCTCCGAGTGTCATTTCCCGCTGATCCGTACGTAACGTACGTATCCTTATGGGAAAAAAATGCCGTATTTCCTTTAAGTCTCAGTGGGAAAAATGCTGTTTGGAACGGGACGGGAGATCATCTTGTACAATACAATACAATGCAAGGTAACAATGGGATATCTTATGCTTATGCCTTATTCTCTTGCTAACCAACTGTTGTGGAGATATAGGTACCCTTAAGGGTTCATCTGACATCCTGCCGAGTCCCACTAATTTCTAAAGTCCTTTTTTCCCATAAATCCCGAGACGAAGGCCCAGGCCCCTTCCACCCTCAGCGTGTCACTGACACCTCAAAGGTTTCCCTACGACTACGTACGACGGTGACGTAGAACGAAAATGACATGAATTGGGAAACAAGAGTGTCATGCCGGGAATGAGGGGGGGAAAAGAAAATGGAAAGAAATAAACAGCTTGACCTCCACTCGTACAGTACCAGTATGTCTAGTCTTTTTGTGGAAAGTTAATGTACTTCGACTTCGACAGGGGAAGTTCATTTTGAGTTTGAAAAGGAAGAAGGATCTCACAATTATTGCGTTTGTTTCTTTTGGCTTGGCAGACGACGTTAGAGTTGACACTTGCCCCGTTGTAGTTTCTGGGTTGGGATGGACGGACGTCTTGTGGTGTCAAGGGTATTCAAATGAAAACTCGTGTCCCTTGTCAGGAGTCACATTGTCAATGAGGGAACAAACAATCATCCAGGGAAATAACAAGTTCAAACTGAGAAATGTCAAAATCTGTGCGCATGCTCAGACTTGTAGAGCTTTTTTTAGTGAAAAAATGTAAAGAAAATACCCCTAATGTTCTTAATGCTAAAAAGAATACAAGAAATTGCT
>JAAXYW010001762.1:0-19110 GCA_036851895.1 Orthonychiurus folsomi | reverse complement strand
CTGTACTTGCTTTAATTTTTTTTAACTTTAAAGTTTTTATTGATTTCTAATAAATTTTGGTTATTGTTCAGGTTCCGCGAGCGGCATTTGTTTTGATCCTAATGGCAGTATTTTGGTTGACGGAGGCCGTTCCTTTGCCAGTTACGGCACTCCTACCAATCGTATTGTATCCTTTACTGGACATTCAAGATACTGGTACAGCACAGCATCCAAAGACATATTGTTCCAAATGTTTTAACGTGCTTTTTGAATTAGGTGGGGTTACAAAAGAGTACATGAAGGATTCTATCATGATTTTCTTTTGTGGACTCCTGGTTGCCATTGCTTTTGAATTTTGCAATCTTCATCAAAGGATTGCTCTGCGGGTGCTAAGAATAACAGGGGCCAGCACTAGCATGTAATTCAAAATTATTTGTAGGTGGTGTATTGGTACCCAGAATTGATGCACAAATTCCAATTAGGTTGTTACTGGGAATGATGTTCACAACAATGGTGTTCTCAATGGTAATGTTCAACACGTCTGCAACAGCCATGATGATTCCCATTATTATGGCTGTTCTGGAACAACTGCGCTCGGTAAATTGTTGCATGTGGTTTGAATATATTTATAAAAATTAGGAAACATAGTGATTTAACAAAATACTTGCTTCTTTAGAGTCTAGTAAATTTCCTGGATGAAGATGATTGACACCAGTGTGCCTTCTAGTCCACCTCTAGTTGCCAAACCAAGGGGTTCGTCTCAGCTTCGGAGATTGAGTAATCTTGACAAATTTAACATTGAGTATGGAGGAATTGCCAGGCGTGCATCAAGGTAAGGATTTTTAACAAATGAATAATACACAAACCAGTAAACCAAAATATTACTAACTTGGGTATATATTTATTACAGAATGGCCAAAAGTAAAGAAAGAGTTCAAGAAACTATTACAGAAATGAAAACAATGTGCTTACTGGCTGTTGCTTACGCTTCTAATATTGGCGGGACTGGGGTCATTACTGGAACTGGGTCAAATCTAGTGGCACTGGAATATCTGGCAGAGTAAGTACTATGATAATCCTTAGGTCAGGTCAAGGCTCCCGACTCATTTTAATGGACATTAATTTTAACTTTTGAATTTCCAGCATGGACGCAAAACATCATGGGAACTATGCAACTCTCACATATGCAAATTGGGCAGTCTTCAACCTAGCGCCAATGCTCCTCAATGTAGTTGTCGCATGGGTTTACCTTCAGTTAGTGTTCCTTGGGATCCCAAATAAATTAAAGTTCTGGTTGAGTGCGGAGGAGCGATTGGAGTCGCGATCCCTTTTCACACCAAGTGTGGAAGTCAAAATAGAGTTGATGCTGGAAGAGAAATATGTGCAAATGGGACAAATGTCATGCCATGAAACACTTGTCCTCATTTTATCTAGCTTTGCTATTGGAACTTGGGTATTCCATGATCCCAAAATAATTCCAGGATGGGCTACATTATTTGGAACAAAAATCAGCATTTCAACATCAGGGCTTTTGGTAGGAGTTCTCTTCTTCATTGTTCCCAGGAATTTGGAATTCTACAAGGCACTTCGAACATGGGGTAAAGTGTCACAATGCTTTTATGTCAATTTCAACTAAACTAAATGTGTATTTACATCTCAGACTTCTCTGGGGTTAAAATGGAACCTTTACTGGATTATGATTATGTAATTCAAAGATTCCCCTGGGGTATCATATTGTTGTTGGGTAGACACGTTATTCTGACAGTTTTACAATTAGTCAAAAAGTAAAGAAGTAAATTGATCCTCAAATTTGCAAATTCTATTAGGTGGAGGATTTGCACTGTCCGGTGGAACGAATGCCTCTGGTTTGGCTGATCGAATTGGACAGTCACTATCCGCCTTAAAAGTTTTTACCTCCTAATATGATCCAGTTAATTAGCATGCTTCTCATTGGATTTTGTACAAATGTAGCTTCAAATACCGCGACGGCGAGTATTGTTGTTCCAGTCCTTCTAAAATTGGTCAGTCCTTAGTAAATTGGAATTTGATACAGTTATTGTGCAAATAGCAAATGAATCCAAATGGTATTTGGTTGTAGTCAAAGGAAATGAACTTGCATCCGTTTTACTTAACACTGCCGTGTACTACAACATGTAGCTACGCATTCATGCTCCCTGTCGGTAAGTTTGGACTCTGTAAGGCATTTTTGTGTAATACAAGTATTGTTTTGCAAATTGTACTTTAGGTACACCACCGAATGCCCTTGTATTTGCTGCCAGTGACATGACTGTAAGCAAACAAAGAACATTTCAGGATAAAAGTGATGCTTAAATTGCAATTATTTGTACAGATCGGCACAATGATCAAGAATGGATTCTTCATGAATTGTGCTTGTGTATTTGTGTTATTCGCAACCACAAATATTGTCGGAGATTTTCTTTTCCATTTTTCAGAATATTCTTACATCCCGTAAATATACATTCTTAATGTCCCACGATTCAAGTATTATTAGCTGACTTTCATAAATATTTATGCTTCACGCTATCAAATAAATTAAATTTTGTGAGCTTAAGCTTGTTTTACTTAAAATCCCAGACTTGCAGAGTAACGTAATTGTTTGTTATGCATTTATTAGATAGTTCAACTGTACACATCACGTTTTAAGCATTACTATAGGATCTCTACTCAAAATAAACGCGATATGGACCCAGTTGGATAATCTTATGATGTGCATTAAATCAAATTCGTCAATGACAATAATTGTTGCAGTGCGCATTGGAATGATAGTTTGAAGATAAGAAGGATGCAATTACAAGTTGTAGTTCAAATGTCAGCACCCATCCAATTTGCGTCCGAGTTATGTTTTTCCCATGTCCTCATTCGGCATTTTGGACACGTAGTATACAGCACAGCAATACACAAAATTAATCTCATGCGACAAATGCCCATTGATGCAAAAAAAAGACGATGAGCATCAATTTGACTTGTACTAGAATAGTACCCCTTCTAACCCCTTGCCCAGTGTCATCGGATGCTTAAAATCGCAAATTTAATTTGAATGGCGTCATTCAATTCTGGTACTTGCTTGCTACACGCTCAGAAAAAAAATCCCCCATTCATCTTGCACATGAGTACATGTCTGTACAGTGAGATACCTAATTGAACGCCAGGAGTAGAGAATTCCGCACCACAATGAAATGTTTTTAGCAAAGAAAGAAGATATTTGTGTAATTTTAACACAATACAATATGTTTCTTCAAATTTAGATGCAAAATTTCCAAATAAAACCATTTTGGGACACAAATATTTATTACAGAGTAAACAGTGAGTGACGTAAGCTACAAATTTGCACGCGATATGTGATCCCAGTTGAAACTCAGTTCGGGGTCGGGAAAGACGCCACCCAAGTAGTAAACTGATACTTCAAAGAATTTCTTTAGATCACTAGGTCGCCGGCGACCGCCACCTTACATTAGTGGAGTAGGTGTGCAATTTTGTATCTGCGTATCATGTCAAAGGTCACCTGTCTCCCCTGGCGACTGTCCCGGTGGCACATAATCATTTCCGTGGAATTTAAAAATCTAACATTAACATCTAACACTACCACTACCGCGTACCAGACGAGGTCAATTAAGTGCAACGTACATGCATGCGTGTGTCACGAATTCTCATATGAATCGCCCTTGCCTCTTCTGGACGAGGACTATCCCGACAAAAGAAGAATTTGTTTATATAAAGAGGGCCGTAAAGCTCAGCAAATTTTATTTTTTGGTTGGGTGGGTGTCATTAGCTGTCGTACAGAATCAGCTCATTACTCACTCCGTCGCCTACACACTAGGTACATAGCAAATCATGGCCAGAATTTGTTTTTATAGAGAGTAGTGTTGAGCTTTGAATACTTTGAAGTGCACGGTTTGGTTTGGAGGAGACAAAAGCTTTTTCTACTTTCTCCGACTGGCAATTGTTGGTGCTTCCTTCACAAGGCAAATCCACCAAAATAATGACGGATTCCGTCACAAACAAATGGCAAGTTTTGGGAATGTGGAAGTTTTTCCTGGCACTGGGATTACCATTAGTCCTCTCTCCCATGCTATTCTCGGGGAATGAGGTGAGAATGAATTGTATTTCTTTTAGTTATATTTTATATATATTCGGAAAACGATTTAATTTAATTTACTAATACATTTCTATCAAATGCCAGGTGCCGCGGGCTGCTTTTGTTCTCATTTTAATGTCTGTATTTTGGCTGACGGAGGCCGTGCCGCTTCCGGTGACTGCACTCCTGCCAATTGCACTGTATCCACTGATGGGAATTAAAGACACAGGTAATATTAGTCTAGTAATAGTTTAATTTAAATCATTTCCTACAAATGTTCACAAACCACTCTTGACTGTCTTAGAATCATTAACAATGCTGTACACTACAGACTCCCTCATGATCTTCTTCGGGGGTCTACTCGTAGCTATTGCCTTTGAATTTTCTAATTTACATAAACGATTGGCTTTGCGAGTACTTCTTTTCACAGGTGCAAGCATCAGCATGTAAGTCGCAAGCTACGAAATTTGCCATTATATCTTCCAGTATTCCATACATAGCTTAAAAGTGTATTTTTGGAAGTGATTTTTCTAATAAACAACTCAATATTTCTATCAGGTTACTGTTTGGTATGATGATGACAACAATGGCATTCTCCATGCTCATGTTTAATGCATCAGCAACAGCAATGATGGTTCCTATCATACACGCCGTTTTAGAGCAACTAAATGCCGTTAGCTTAAATAATATGTATTCTATGTTTATCTCCGCTAAATCTGACTATGCATTATAACTTTCTTGTATGTCTGCTGTAGAGTCTTGTTAGTTATTTGAATGAAGACAGCAACAATGAATTAGAAACTGGACCGAAACCCAGAGTGCGGCGCCTGAGTCATTTGGACCAATTTAACAACGAATATGGAGCAATTGCAAGGAGGTTTTCTTTGTATGACAAATTAACATCTTGTAGTTTACTAGAGTCTTTCAATAATGTTGATATGAATTGTCACCCGTCTTTGTTGTAGGGTAAATAACATATGCGAAGAAAGTGCGAGAGACTATCAAGGAGATGAAAATAATGTTTTTCTTGGCGGTCGGGTTCTCCTCCAATATTGGCGGCACTGGGGTCCTTACGGGGACTGGATCTAACTTGGTAGGACTGGAATTCCTTGGAAAGTATGTAATTATATTTAAAAAATTTCAACCAAATTTGTAAGAATACGTCAGTCAACTTTTGATTCTAAGCTTAGACTCTAAGAATCACGGCCCTCATGCGGAACTGACCTACGCAAATTGGATGATGTTCAATGTCTTGCCAATGATAATTAATGTGTTCGTGGGTTGGNGGATTTACCTACAAATTGCCTTTATTGGAGTTCCAAACAAATACAAATTCTGGAAAGGAAAGGATGAGCAAACGGAGCCCAATTCAATATTTACTCCAAGTGTGGAAATCCGAATTGGAGAAATGTTGAGAAAGACCTATGATGAAATGGGATCACTGACGTGTCACGAATTGTTGGTGCTTATTCTATCTTTATTCGCAATCTGTACCTGGATTCTTCATGATCCAAAGTTCATTCCTGGGTGGTCAGTCTGGCTGAATACCGGAACTAAGGTTAGCATTTCATCAACTGGACTTTTGGCAGGAGTACTTTTCTTCATAGTTCCAAGAAACTATGAATTTTACAAGGCATTCCTGGATGGAGGTGAATTTTTCTTAAAAATTTGCAAATCTGTCTTATACAAGAAACAATTTTTTTTTATTGGGAATCTAATTTCTTTAGATTTCACTGGGATTAAGGCGCTACCACTTCTCGAATTTGAATACGCCCAAAAGAGGTTTCCATGGGGCATCATACTACTATTTGGTAAGATATTCGCATCCCATTTAATAAATTTAAATTACAGCCTTGTAATAAACTTTTACAAAGGTGGTGGATTTGCTCTATCCAGTGGTGCAACAAAATCCGGCCTGGCAATTGAAATCGGACAAGCGTTGGGGGCTTTGAAAACCTTTCCGCCGAGTCTAATCCTCCTTTTTTGTATGTTCATCATCGCGCTATGCACAAATGTAGCTTCAAACTCAGCAACGGCTAGCATAGTTGTTCCTGTGCTTCTTGAACTCGTATGCTGATCTTATCTTAATTTCGGTTCGATTTTAATTTATTAATGGAAACTAATTGGATGATTCAACTTAATGTTCCAGTCGAAGGAATTAAACATACATCCATTTTATTTGACAATCCCTGCTGTTACTGTTTGCAGCTATGCATTTCTTCTTCCTGTGGGTAAGCAGCGTAGCAAATTAGTTTACTAAAAAAAGTCAATGCTAACAATAACTTGACAATCTATAATACCTATTTGTGCTCTTTGAAGGAACACCTGCGAACGCCCTCATATTTGCTGCAGGTGAAATGAAGGTACTAACTTTTAACACTAACACATCTATATTACATATTCTAACAAATACTATAACTGTGTATCTATTTACAACT
Source organism: Orthonychiurus folsomi (assembly GCA_036851895.1). NCBI lineage: Eukaryota > Metazoa > Arthropoda > Collembola > Poduromorpha > Onychiuridae > Orthonychiurus > Orthonychiurus folsomi. The sequence goes on along the minus strand of JAAXYW010001762.1, from coordinate 12,597 downwards.
TTTTAGATATCAACCATGATCAAGAATGGACTATTTATGAACTGCGCATGTGTTGTAGTCTTGTGGGTATCCACAATTTTTATTGGTGATTTAATATTTCATTTCTCAGAATATTCATATATCCCATGACACCATGAAACTTGTGGGTCCCCATTTGTGTAAGAAATAATTTGATTTTTAATGTTTTCAAATTGCAATATATAAATTTATATTTATATTGTCTTAGTATTAAAATGAAACATATAATTAGCGTGGTCAAAGTAATTTTAACTAATAGAATTTTATTCCCAAAAGAAATAAGTTGTACAACGTGTCTGATACACTTTGAGATTGTAATGGCTAAATTTTTATAAATATACAAAAGCTCAATTATAAAGTGGATGCTTGCTCATTGCCCATGATCAATGAATGGCATGAAGTCAATAATACTGAAAAAAATTCAGGCGGCATTGCAATATTCTATTGCATGTAAACTGGCGACAGATAATAGTTTGTAAAAAATACGCTTAAAACATCGAATCCCATTTGGCATCTGTATAAAAGCAAACACAGTCACAGTCCGGAGGCAATTCATCTTGACGTGGCTCACATTCCCATCGACAACCAGGTTCCTGTCAGCATTTGAAACAATTTTAATTAGCAGAAGGGTCAATCATCACACATACATTAGGTACACATGGAAAAATTTTACGTTAACTGACACGCTGGCTATATTTAGAACTAAGAAGCACAGGGAACACCGTTAACGGCAGATCCACGTGCTGCTTGCTTATCCTCTCAATTAAATCAACAAGTAAAACTTGGACTAATTTATTTAATTAGCCTTAATTTATTTTTAATATTAAAGTGTGTTTGTGTTTACTAGTTTCCTAACCTTAGTACATGAGGATTTGTACTCGGCGTGGCTGCTGACGCTGGTCGTGATGGATGAATGCTCTACAATTGATGGCCCCAAAGGAACATCTTCCAATGTTGGATCCACCAGGATTTCCACAACGGCTTCTGCAATTAATTGTAGAAAAATGTGCAATGCACATGTATGCAGGAATTAACCACTCAAACCTCAGTTATATGAGTGGAATCATTACTTAACCCTATGCATTATGTGGCTTGATTTAAGAAAAAGTTAGCTGGACTGAATTGTCTGCATCCAATTTTAACATTGTATGCGCTACAAGTCTTTCCAAAATTTAACATAACAGCGCATTAGGTCAACGAGTTCTTGTCTAGATTGCTGTTGTACGACTTCTAATTTAAGCTATTAAATTGAAAATTAATGTAGTTTTTCGTAATTACTCATTTTTGAAGAACATGAGAGTGTAAATTTTACCTGGTTTAATTTGATGATAATAATTCTCAGTTCGTGGAAAGAAATATTGATTTGGGGGTGCCCGGTACTGCCATCCACTAAAAAGAACACTTCGTCGTGCTTTCGCTTCTGGTCGGGGAAGAACAGTTCCCCACTGCAAACGATCAAACAAAATCAAGATTAATAAAAGAAAGTTCGGCGTAGTCCTCTCGTTGCTAATTTTATTTTACCATATTTGAGAAAATCAAAAGAGTGGTGAATGCAAGTGTAGTGTAATTCATTTTATTTAACAATTATAAAGCTGTGGACCCCTATGTGTTGTACCCGTGCGTATTTGGAATGTGACTGGAAAAATGGAAGTGTTGTTTTTGGATTTTGACTTCAATCTTAGAAGCTGTGTGTGTGGTATGGTGGATGGCGAGAGATGATGTTGTGTCGTCTATTTCTGGAAGATATTGACTTCTCATCTGCAGACGTGCAAGATAAGACAGATGAAAGAGACGACGTCGACGACGGTTCAAAATGTGAGTCGGAGTTCAAATGTCAGTCAAGTTTAGTCATGCGGATGAGGAGGAATTGTAAACCTCTTCAAAGAAAGAAGGAATTCAGGCGCGGGTGTAATGCAATAAAGTGTTTCCTTAGACAAGACAGGTTGATCGTTGATCTGTGGAAAATAAATGGACGAGATGCTCGGATGGGGCGGGCGTACATATGGACCACACTTTAAAATAACATTAACTCTGGTAGGAAAAGATGAGGTAGTAAAATATGCTCGAATGAGGAAAAAAATAGTCACTGGGCTAGAGAAGTCTTGTTTCCATATTTGGTTTGGAACGCCGTGTGTGTTCATGCATTTTTTTCATTGAGGCTGTAAACCCTTTGGAAGAAGCCAGTGTCGGTTTAAGATCTAAGGAAATAAACGAAGCATTAATTCTATACACTCCGCTTTGACGGAAAATCTCAATAATGATGCCCTCAACCCGAAAATACATTTAGTTTATTTAAGATGGCTTTGATTTTTGAAAAACTAAACGTATTTCATAGTAACTTATGGTGGATGAGTTATGCCCGTGAAAGAGATAGGAGCATGATACGGTTTTTCAATCATTTCGCTTGCTGCCCTAAATTGGGTGTCTGGCTGCCTGCAATCACAATATATGAAATATTAGTGTTTTTGCCTGAAACGCTTCGTCAAGCTGGAACCTTAAATTCGCACCTGAAATTGGCAGATCTTATGGGTGGTGTAGCCGCCTCTTGCATGCACAAATATGACATATCTGGCGATAATCAGGAGGGACTGCTCCTTTGGCTACACATTCTTCCTTTGCATTCTAACCTGCACTTCAGGAATTCAATGAGATCTATTTGTATAGGTGAAATGTGGAAAGTCACATTGGTTTTTAATTTATATATTTTATAAATTCAGATTTGGAATGATGTGACTGACTTGGTCCAACTCCGGAGCTTTGTTCAGAATAACAATGAGGAGAGCCATATGAAGATCACTGCCTTGCATACCTCGTAAAATTTGTCAGTGTCAACCTTCCTTGGATTTGGATTGACAATAAACAATAGCGGGTGGGTCGTGTTCGAGAAAATACCACAACAGTTAATGTCACGAGCTGGCAAGCACTTCAAGGGTTTTATCGGAAACCTTTTTACTAGAGTTTTACCCAATGGAAGCTAAAAGAGAGTTAAGAATGGAAGGCGTGCTCAAAAGTCTTCAGACGGATCCAACCAAAGTAGACTTTCTTCAAGACCTCATTGCTTACAAGCAAGAGTATGAACATCGCGGGGATCAAAAATCACCAACTAATATCATTCAGTTGGTCAAAACTAAACTAGCAGGAAAATACGGAGATGATGTTCGAAAATGCATACATGATAGGGATTTTGCTGCTTTGAAGCGCATTTTGACGCCAGATTTCAATCCAGATCAAGAGTCATACTCAGCAAGAGCAAATGTTTCAACCCCACAGGATAAATCAGGTCTTCAGGATGGAGAATCTCGCATACAAAATTTTCGAACGGAAAAACTTACTGACCAAGACGGTAATTAACATTATATACAGGGTGATACATATGTATGCATTTGCCACGTGTAAGTGTAAAACGGCATGTACCTCAAGAACCGGAAGGAGTACAAATACAAATAACACCATGCGTATGTATTACCTCCGCGCAAAAAGTACAGTAAATTGAATGCATTAGCTAATTTTTGGACGCACGCCGAATAAGCTCTTACCTGAAAGCGTTCAGACATCCACCTTAGGCTAAGCTTTCCAACAAGCCATCGGGGTTTGAGTTAATTTGTACATGTGTTAAGTATATATGAGGCTTGAGTAGAAACTTCAAATAGTCAAATACGTTTCAATTTTTACAGTATTATTTTACATGCTCAATTATTATTTACTTATTTAAAGACAACGCCCTCAAGGAGGTCGTTGTGTTGTCAGTTTAATTAATTATACAGTTCCATAGCAGACGAAGTGAAGATAAGAATTTTAAAAAATCGTCATATTGTTTTGGTTGAGCAAAATATTCAAAATAACATGAGCACAATGAAGTAAACGCGGGAAACACACGGGCACAGCAGAACATTAGACTTAATCACAATATTTCTGAATCACGTAGTCAATTCTGGAACTATAATTGTAGGCCTCCGCCGGACAAGGGCCCTTCTCGTTTAAGAAAAATCCGGTCCCCTTAACGAAAAACCGTTGATGAGACCTTTATATGTGAATTTTGGGGGTTAAAATGCCTTATCAAAGTTTTTACGAGAAGGGAGGCCGGTTTTTGGTAACCGAGATGGGCCCTTCTTCGGAGGAGCCCCTCTGAGAGTAAGGGTGTTCTCGATGGATTGCTGCTGTAGGGACATTTTCAAAAACATTAAAATTATACAAGTCAGTTATATCCTTAGGTGAAATTTATCCATAGCTGGAACATTATGTGCTGGAAAGTCCGCTTACCCGCGTTGTTAAATTTATACACAAGTCCAGTAGAAAAATAGAGTCAAAGTCACGGAAGTACGAAACCAAGGCTTTTGAAAATGTAGGGCCGTCCCACAATAATAAATTGCGTCTTATTCTGTGTCATTATAATTGGAACTCATCCAAGACAGAATACTATTAAAATCAAAAACGATCAATTTTAGTAATAAGTCAATCGAATCGGGAGGACCTGATATTTTAATTGATGTATCATCAGCAAACATGATTGTAAGACTATTTTTAATATGTAACGGTAAATCGCTAATAAATTGTGCAATGAGAAGGGGCCCAACATTTTATAGATTACTGATAGTTTACAATTTAAATATTTGCAGAGGTGATTATGAGATTGGTGCGGTTGGCTGCAAAAGCTGGTTATCAAGAATCAAATGTGAAGGACAGAAGAGATGAAAAACCGAAGCATGTGGCTGCTACTGTGCTGAAGAGAATGATATACGAATTACTCAAACAAAATCTTCAGATCTGCTATGAAAGAATATTAAACTTAACCCAGCTATCTAACACAAATTTTGATGGTCTAAGATTTCCAAACAATCCACAAGACGAGAAAAGAAATTTTCAACTGAGCATCCAAATCAAATTATTTAAAAATAATATGATGGCTTTATTTGAGTTAACCCAAGAGGACGAACAACAATTTCAGAAAGTTGAAGAAAATCCGAAGCGCTTTCTCAGAATGAAACGCTTTTGGATCCAAGAAATGCTTCATCTAAGGGCAATAAATCAGTTAATTGTATGGAAAATACTGTTAAAACAGTAAAAATTTGGTATTCACCTTAAGTAATAGTATATGTGATCTCTTTGATGTTTTAGAGAGAATTCAGTGCTCTGAAAACAGATTGGGGTCGAAGAGAATCGGATTTAAGCTCAGAGATCAAAAGACTACAATCGGCGGTTCAGTCAGCTGCACGGGATAATATTTATGCAGTGCGGGAAGAAGTGTACTAATATTTATTTGATTTTTATAAGCTATTTCCCACCTAATTAAGTTCAACTGATTGAAAGCACATGTCTAAATTTGGTTACAGAAAAATAGCCGAAATAACTCGGCTAATAAAAGGTAAACTTGACGAGAAACGACAAGCTCAAAATTCGCTGGATTCAACACTCACAATGTCCAACAGAATTGATGTTATGTTAAATCTATGTGAAAAGGAAGAGGAGCTACGCTGCAGAAAGTACGTGCTTTCTAGATACTGGTGGTGATTGCTGATGCAATTACAAACATCTCGACAATATTTTAGAACTGGACTGGAAAACGACTTACAAAGAACAATTGCAAAATTCGACTCCACTATGATCATCAGCCAAAAGAAATTGGATGTTCTGGATTTGGAAATAGAAGCTACTTATATTTTTCTTGAGACATTAAAAATTAAATTTGATGAAATTGAAGTCAGATATGACGATATGACGAGGACTAAGAAATTGAAAGAACTACTCAAAAGTATTGAAATGGCGGATGGATTTAAGAAAAATCGGGCTGCAAGAATTATCCAAGTACAAGTTACACCTGGAGCTAATTCATATTCATATATAACATAATTGCCAATCAATTTTTTTGTATATTTCCACAAGGCAGTTTGATCACTAATATCCTTTCTTACAGGCTGTCTGGCGTCGCTATAAAATGATGAAACAGAAAAAACTGAAGAGAAAGTCCTAAACTTCGAAGAAACAAATCAAAGAAAGATGTTGGAGACAAAGGGAAAGATTCTTCGAGTGAAGCTGGGAGAGGAAGTACAAGGTCTGGCTCAGTTGTCCCAGTACGAGCTGGAAAAAATACAACTCCGTCATCTGCAGTTACAACAGCAATAAGTGTATCCAAATCAAAACCTAAACCAAGCATAAAAAAGTCCAAATGAAATAGAACAATGTATAAAATAAGCGTTCAAACTAACTTGTGTACCGATTTTATTATTGTTAGTAGCATTACAGCAATTTAACGCAAGATTTCCATCTGGGCATGTAAGCAGAGGAGAGTATTGCATTGGAATTTACAATTGCCCCAAAACTTAGTGTGTGTGGGAGGAGATAGCGCGCTTTTTGAGTAGTTTATAAGCACGTTGAGAGTTGAGAGCATTTTGGTGTTCTGTAATTTGTATGTTCTGCAACTATAAATTATCCTGTGAATTAAATAGCATAATCGTGTGTGTGTGGTAATAGTTTATAAGCACGTTGAGAGTTGAGAGCATTTTGGTGTTCTGTAATTTGTATGTTCTGCAACTATAAATTATCCTGTGAATTAAATAGCATAATCGTGTGTGTGTGGGTAGTGATTAGTGTGGAATTAGTGTGGAATTACGTAATGGCGACAATTAATTCCCGACTAATAGTCAAAAATCTTCCAAAAACTGTAAGAAACTGATTTTCATCAATTATTGCTTATTTCTTGATTTCGTTGTAAGCAATATATTGTGTATAACTACAACTTGTAGCTTGTAATACATGTGGCAGAATTAATTTTTTTTGTTAAATGTGGAACACTCAGACTAGATTTGAGCACACGCTACGCCGAAAACTTGCAGGCCTGTTAAGCCCTGAAAGTTGTGAGACAAATAAATCATTTATCTTTATTGGAGGTTACCACGATTGATGCAATTATAATGCTTTTTATTGATATGTATAGAAGTATTTGAAAATGTCACAACAATAATTATGGTAACAGGAATCGTGGTGGTCTACAATAAAAAAAATCGGACCCAGTTATTTTAGCCCAATCTCCCAGGCGTTAGCCCAATGTGTAACGTGTGGTCGAATGCAATCTTATAACTTTGACGGTGATTTTATATCTTACAAAGACTGCAAACAAATACAATCTCTTAAATTTGGTAGAATTGTGATATATTTTTTTTTGCATTTATTTTAGGTAACTGAGGATAAAATTCGAAATGTGTTTAGCGAGAAGGGAACGGTTACTGATGTCCAACTGAAATACACTTCTGACGGGCAGTTTCGAGGCTTTGCGTTTGTTGGATTTAAAACACCCGAAGAAGCAGAGGTTGCTTGTAAGCACTTCCACAAAACTTACATTGGAACATTCAAGATCCAAGTTGAAAGCTGCGTGGGATTAGGTATATTAGTTATATATATTAGTATACATACTATATGCAGCACCATAGGCTTTCACCTTAATTTTTATTTTTGATTGAACAGGTGATTCAACAAAACCTCGAGCTTGGAGTAAATATGCTCCAGAACATCAGGACCCAAAGAGTAAGAAAAAGAGAAAACTGGAAGATGAAGAGGAAGAAGGGGCTAAAAAGCCGAAAACTAAAAAAAAGGAGGAGGAGATTTTGGAAAAATGTCAGACTGATCCCGAATTTTTGGAATTCCTTGAAAGCCATCGGAAGAAATCAAAGTGGGGAAATGATGATATCATTGATGAACTCCAGAAACAAGTTTCAAGTAATTTAAATGAGTATGTGGAAGAAGATGCGGGCAATAAAAGGGAAAAAGTGTCCTCGAAACTCGACAAGGAACTGAAAAAAAAGGACAAGAAATCTAACTTAATTGAATCAAAACCCGCTAAACTGGAGAAAACGTTCTTCACAATTAAGATGACCGAAATTCCGACGAAGACGAAGAAAAAGAACATCAAGGAATTTTTTGCTCCAATGGTGCCTAGATCAATCAGGTCAGTACTTCATCCTCTTTACAGCAAATCACAACTATATTTTTGAAATTTTGAATCTTTCTACTGACTTATGCGTGAATTTTTTTCTTGGTTTTAGGTTTCCACCGAAAATTAAAGGCATTGCTTATGTGGGGTTTCGAAGCGAGGAAGAACGAATTAAAGCATTAAATAAACATAAAAGTTTTATCTCTGGAAAGAAAATATTTTTGAAGCCTTTGAATTTACCGAAAATATCTGATTTTGAAGCCAGTAGAAAAGTAAAACAGAATTCCGTATGGACTGAACAGCAATTACAATTAGAAAAAGAATCGGAGCCGGTCGGAGAGAGTGGAAGAATATTTATTCGGAACTTGAGCTACTTGACAAATGAAGACGAGATACGGGAGTTGTTTGAACCTGTAAGTGGTGTTAGACTTAGTATTACTTTAGTACGAATGTTTTTCTTTTTTGCAAGTATAAATGTTTTGGTTTGCGTTTAGTACGGACCAGTCACAGAAGTCCATTTACCTTTGGACAGAATCACAAGGAAGATAAAAGCATTTGGGTTTGTGTCCTTCATGTTGCCAGAACATGCTGTGAAAGCAATTTCCGAATTAGACGGAACTGTGTTTCAAGGACGCATGCTGCACCTTATGCCCTCCAAAATAAAAGATGAACAAGATGAACTACAGGCAGGCTCTTCCTGCAAAAGCGCGAAAGCAAACAAGCTTAGGAAAACTGCTGGTAAAACCAATCGCCTAATTCCTGGTCCAATATTGAAAAGAACTTCAAGTTAAAAAGAATTCTACAAATTCTAGGTGCCACATTCAATTGGAACACACTGTTCTTGGCCTCAAACGCTGTTGCAGATGTTGCTGCAGCTAGATATGGATTATCTAAAGAAGAACTCCTTTTGGGCATGGCAAACGACGGAGATGGGAAGCCAAGTGCAAGTATAGGCGTTAGAATGGCATTAGCCGAAGCTGAGATAGTGGACGAAACGCGAAAGTTTTTGGAAGCAAATGGTGTTAGCCTAGCAGCATTTGAGGTATTAAATTTGACACCAGCTATAGCACAACTTCTAAGGGTACTGATCGTGTGTTTAATGCAGAAAGCCAAGACGGAGCGATCAAAAACCTGTTTTCTAGTTAAAAATCTTCAAGCAAGCACAACTGTGACAGATCTGATGGATTTGTTCGGAAAGCATGGGGAAATAGGACGAATTGTTTTGCCAAAGTGCGGCATTACCGGTAAGTGACCTCAAGTCAACCATTTATTAATTATTAATTCAGTATTGTGCATGCTGGTTTTTATTTGACCATAGCCATTGTTGAGTTTTTGGAACCAGCCGAAGCAAGAGCCGCTTTCAAGAGGCTCGCATACACTAAGTTTGGAGGGATGCCACTGTATTTGGAATGGGCACCCTTGGACACCTTTGTAAACCCAGCCTCCAAAGAAGCATCGGCAGGCACTAAGGAAGAGAGTGAAGCGGATTTGAAGACCATAGATAAGGAGGGATCCCAAGCTGTAGAAGCAAATCCCATTGCAGCAGAAAAAGAAAAGCAGCCTATAGATATGAATATGGTTCCAGAACTGGATACAACGCTTTTTGTCAAGAATCTGAATTTTGATACAGATGAAGAAACCCTGAAGAAGGTAATATTCAGCATCCAAAAAAGAGTGCGGTAAAATGTTTCTCTTGCAACTGTTATTTTTATTATGCTTTTCAGCATTTCTGTCAAGCCGGACCTGTTTTTAGTGCCACCGTTGCACGTAAGAAGGATTCCAAGCATCCAGGCAAAACTTTATCAATGGGTTATGGCTTCGTCCAGTTCTACTTAGCGAAGGATGTAACTACTGCATTGAAGAATCTCCAAGGTTCAATGCTACAAAATCACACCCTTGAATTGAAGCGCTCAAACAGAACCTTACAGTATGAACATAGTTTCTTTTTCTGTTACTGTTAAATATCAGTTCTTAAATAATGGCTTTGCTACTTAGGAGCGAAACCACAACTCGCAGGCCAGGGTCCACTAGTGAAGTGGACAACCCTGGAAGTAAGCTTCTTGTTCGAAACGTGCCTTTCCAAACAAGTCGACAGGAAATCCTCGACCTTTTCAAGTAACAATACACGGACATTTTCATTTTATTTCTTCAAGGAACTTTAAGGAGTATAGAAAATCACAGCTCATTTTATAATTTTAGAACTTTTGGAGAATTACGAGCATGTCGGTTACCAATGAAGCTTGACGGAAGCGGAGAACATCGAGGGTTTGCCTTTGTTGAATTTTTTGCAGAGCACGAGGCTAAGGTGAGATATTGTAACGAAAGGATTACATATTTAAAAACGAAACCTTTTATTTGTTATTTCTGTAATTTTAGCGTGCCTTTGAAACACTCGCAAAGAGCACCCATTTATACGGGCGACGTTTGGTTATCGAGTGGGCTGCCCAGTCAGAAACTGTGGAGGAACGTCGCCAGAAAACGGCATTACAATTCAGTCGTCAAGTCTCTGGCAGTGAGAAAGCAAGTACGAAAAAGATGATGACAAGGTATTTCAGTGCGCAACCCACGAATAAATCTGATGATGATGATGATCATGAATAATACACGAACGCCGAAGGAATCTTTTCTAACTGTTACGATGCTTATTGTTATTCGTATATGAATTAGGAACTGTTTGACTAATTTAGTTGAAATTAAATACTATTTTACTTTACTTGACTGTTTGAACTATTCTATTGCATTGCACCCAGCCGTTTATTCAAATTCCATTACAATATTTTTTCGTGTCAAAAATAACAATTGAATGCCCTATGCTGGCAATTCCTGTTAAATGCTATTAAAATGTGAGACCTTACAAAATAGGATATTAGATAAGTTAATAGTATCGCTTTGAAACTATCACACGTCACAGATTAGATTTTTAAAACTTGATTTACTGTCAGCTGACATTACAAAGGCTTGGCACCTAAAACATAAGTTGTTACCGTAAAAATAAGATGAAAAAGGTGATCTTTAGAACCAGTACAAAACATATTCAATTCGTAGTTCACGCCACGTGATGCAGTCGTACGCTAACACAGGTATCAAAAAGCTAAGCAGTAAGTAGCTTTGTTTGAGAAGTACGAATGAATATCACAAGTAAGGCCCCCAACCTATAAACATTTGGCAGAGATTATCTCTGCTTGTTGCCTCCTCAATCAAATACTTCACATGAGCCTCAACGGACAAAGCCAAATCTAAATGTCTTGAAAAATTACGACGCTTCCCCTGCAGTCTGAGCTTGAAATTCTGAACGTGTTCTAGAGCTTTATCATTGCAAGTCTCACCTGAAAATATACAAACGAAAATGAAGCGGTGTTTTGTAAGGTAGCTGCTTGTTTGGTTAAGCTAGGCTTACCGCTTGGGACAGCTAATTCGCTCCGCTTTTTGGTCCATTCGACCAGTGGGTCATACAAAAATGGCTTGAGCACTGTGGTAAATATTTGTGAGTTACTTCGCAGTACTCGAAGCGTGATTTCACACGATCGGCGGAATGTTCCTTCTACCCCTACAAAAAACAGGGAATCGATTCCGTAAATTAAGCAAAACTGTTTACTATTAAATTTGCTATTATTTGTGTACCTAGAACGCCCATTCCGTTGACCATGTTCTGAGTTAAACGAAAGGGAACTCTTTCCGGCCATTTAAATGACTCTCCCTAACGAATACCAATACATATTTAATGTCAAAACCACGAGACCAGACAATGAAAATGCTATGTTTCAGTACCAAATTAAATATGCAATTAAAATCCACGTGGACGAGCTGAGCTGTTTTTGTATTGATCAGCAAGTTCTCACCATGCCTGTCACCAAGACCAATGAGATATCCAAAAATAGACATAACTGCTGCCGTCCTCGTAAAAGTTTCACGGGCCAAATGCCTAATTTATAGAATTGCCAGGATTAAACAAGACCTGAAATGGCCAAAACATAATTCACATTACCAAACACGAGGGTCGGAGAATTCATCAAGAAACCAATTTGCCATGACAGGTTTCAGTTGACGCAATCCTTCTCCGAAATAAAATCCCAACAAAGCTAACCCATCAGTAACCTCTATAATAAATAGCAAATGTGTTAATTCTTTCTGCAGCTATTTTGGTTATCATCAGTCGGAGACTTACGCCCTTCATATTTAGTGATTTGAAGACAACTTGTATCAATGCCCATCTTCTTGTATTGAGTCAATAAAATTTGTCTGTATGCCTTCAAGTCTGGGACCCATTCAATGAGACCGTGCTTCTCATTTAACGGAACCACCGCATACGTTTGAATGTGCAATTGACGCTGCCAAGCTACTGAATCTCGTTTCAAATAGTAATTTAGCACGTTATTCATCTCCATAACCTATTAAAGCAAAAGGAACATAACACAACGCCAAATGTATATACAATTTCAAAACTTCTCACAATGGAGTCCCGGCACATGCGTCGCAAGAAATCGGTGGAGACCAATACAGAAAGGAAGACCATCGTCTAGAATGGTATTGTGCAAAATATTACGCCTGCAAAATGAAAACCCGAATTTAGCCGAATTTTTGAAATTTTCGAACTGCCAACTTGAATCAGTTTGCATGAGAATTTTAATGTTAAAAATGGCATGTTCAAAGACCCC